>JARKHS020029062.1:0-205306 GCA_030143305.2 Amblyomma americanum | reverse complement strand
GGTATAACTCCTCAATAGCAATAATTGTTGGTACAAGTGCAGCGTGCAGAAAGCGAAGTGCGTAAAACAATACGTTTGTTCGACTTGTCTGCTTGCATGAAGTTTTTTAGAGAAATTGCAGCACCAAAAAGAGGGGTGCTGTGGAGTTCGCTGACCATTCCGCGAACTCGTTGGTCTTGTGTTCGCAAGGAAGGCCGCTCCAGTGGGGTCGGAAGTCCCCAACAAAGGGGCCCGTCCCGTCCCTGCCTCCCCTTCGTGCGGCGGACGTCCTCGTTACGCCGCGCCGTCACGGGGATGACCCGCCGGGAAAAACGCTAACCATATACAGCTGTCGACATGGGTGCGTCGTCAAGGGGTGACGAGACTTCGGCGATGCGGGAGAGATACAGCTGGGTGGGGACCGAGTGCTGGGTGACCAGGATACGGATTATTCCCTTCACGACTGTGTTCTCTTTGTCGCTGTCAACAACCTGAGTCATCGCCTCGTCGGCACATGTTTCTAGCATCTGTGGTGCCGTGGGTGGCGTGGGGAACGGAAGTCGCATTTGTGTTGTTTGTGTGGTTATTTGAAACCTCCTTCCCAAATGTTTTAATCAGAACTTTTCCCCCAATCTCTGATCAGTGGGCGGACCTTATTTTCCTTTCCCTAACCACTGATTGGCGAGATGGGTCGCTTGTTATCTTATTGGTTGCTGTCCCCGCTAAGGGCGGAGACAGAGGGTTTAAAACCAAGCGCTCTGGGTTGAGCGGGGGCTGAATTCGTCTGATCCACGATTTAGTCATGTAAATAGTTTTCTCCTTGCTTTGTTTCTTCTCGTTTTTTACCTATGTTGTAAATAAATAGTTCACCTTCTCCTTTCCTTGAGTAATGTGAATGTTTGCGAGTAGAACCACCGGGTCATCAAGAAACCCCGATTTCATCATCAAGTAGTTTCCTCTCATCGCCACCGGAAGGGGAAACTCAACTGGTGCTTCTGCGGCGTTAAGACGAAATGTTCATCTCAGAAAAAACCGAGTGGTTTTTGGTTAGAATGAATAGTTATTTAGAACCGGCACTCTGAGAAGAACACCAAATATGACAAAAATGGCAGAAGTGACGCTTATTAGAGGCTCGATAGCTTCCCATCAAATCTACAAAACACATGCTTATTCGACACATTTGTGGGACGTGAATATTTCGTTAAGTGGTGTAAAATTTCTTTGAGCTGCACCTTAGATTTCCAGGTTTTCTTAGTCCAGACCACGGAGCAAGACTATACAGGAGGTGAAACTCCCGTCTGCGCAAGCGAGCGCAGGCGACCAGATAAAGTCACAATTGTATGCGCCGACGGGGGCGCATGCGGTGGCGGCGCCATGCGGCGCTCGTAGAAGCAGCAGGAAAATAAAAATAAAAAATACAGCGCCCGGGCAGGCGGCTCCAGCGCGCGCTCAAAGCAGACAAGCAGACGACACAAGTGTTTGCTTCAGCGGGCACGCCGTGACGTTGTATTTCAGTAGTTTCTTTCCAGGCCGCCAGGCGCCGCCAGCAGGATAGTGGCGCCGCGGCCTTGTGACCTTTTCTGGTCGCCGCAGATGGCGGAGTTTCCACTCCTTATAGTCTTCCTCCGTGGTCCAGAGTTAACCGCAATAGCGAAAAGCTACCCATGGAGGTCTGGCGAAGGAGTTAGCAAATGGAAAGTAGGAGTACAGAAAAGTCACCATTGTGTGGCCCACTAGAAGTGATGCCCTGCATGGGTGTGGCTGCTGGTTATGTGATTACGTGAACAGCCCCCCTCGCTGTTCACTGCAGACTGCCCCCGTTGGACTTTCTGCGCCCTCGGCACCTACCAATGGACGGACGCCGGCGCCAAGTCGGAGATGTACATGGAACCCGTAGCCTTGTTCCGTGACCCGTTTCTTAAGGGAAGGAACAAGCTGGTCCTCTGCCAAGTACTGCAGCACGACGGGACGCCTCACGGTAAGCGAAGGCCAGATGTCTCCGGGGCCTGCAAACAGCAAAGGAGTAGTAACTGTCTATTCTATTTTCAACAGTCTAGCAAGGCAACAGCAGTACACAGTTGGTATAGCGAGGTGCTGGAAATGGTAAAGGAGGATGCCTACGTAGGGTAGGTAGTGACTGCTGATCCGGATCATGACAGAGAGAAATAATTAGAAGAGCAAGAATGGGGTGGAGCACATATGGCAGGTTCTCTCAGATCATGAATGACAGGTTACCAATATCCCTCAAGAGAAAAGTGTACAACAGCTGTATCTCACCGGTACTCACCTACGGGGCAGAGATGTGGAGGCTAACGAAAAGGGTTCAGCTTAAGTTAAAGACAACGCAGCGAGCCATGGAAAGAAAAATTATAGGTGTATCGTTAAGAGACCGGAAGCGGGCAAAGGGGGTGAGGGAACAAACGCGGGTGAATGACATCCTAGTCGAAATCAAGAGGGAGAAATGGGATTGGGCAGGGCATGTAATGCGAAGGCAAGGTAACCGCTGGTTTTTAAGGGTAATGGAGTGGATTCCAAGAGAAGGCAAGCGTAGCAGGGGACGGCAGAAATGTTAGGTGGGCGGATGAGATTAAGAAGTTTTAGGGCATACGGTGGGCTCAGCTGGCAAAGGACAGGATTGATTGGAGGGACACGGGAGAGGCCTTTGCCGGCCAATGGGCGTAGTCAGGTTGATTATGATGATGATGATTCTATCTCAGATGTGTCTGCCAACCGGTAGCTGCCTGCCAGGTGTGTCTGAAGAGTTTGATGACAGCTCCCCTGTTCGATCAGGAGAAATAGTTCGGAAATGCGACTATATGTGCGCCTACTGAAACCTTGGTAGATAAAAAGCAGGTAGATGGGTTTCTTGAAAACACAAAGTGACCAAGGGAGGACGACTTCTCAGAGAGCTTGGCAACGTTTCGATAAGGAATTGTGATCAATGACGTTGAACGGCAATTTGTCGTGATTTTTCATGAGCAAGGCAGTACTGGAGCCGAATTACAGTAAAAAATTTTGTTCCGTATAATACAGTCTCATTTTTAAACAAACGGCTAAAGGAGCTTGAGAAAATGTCGGCAGTCAGAAACGCTAGACGCCAAACCCTCACTGTGTTAACTATACATAACGACGGTCATTAATAAGAAAGATAAACGAATTAATAGCACATTTATTTTTTATTAATGACACCTTGTTCTTTCTTTGTTTACTGCAGCACTTCATGTCCTTAATACTTTATGCTTCCTTTTCTTTTCGTCGCCATTGTTGTCGAGTTTTGCGTTGCAGGATATGGCATAAACTGTGTCGGCAAGGCGAGGTGGATTTTACCGCGTCACTCGCCTCTGCAGGTATTCGCCGTGCCATGACACTGCATGCAACTTAGCTTAGTCAGGCACCATCCATGCAGGTCGTAAACATTACCAGAGCTTTCACCTGTTCTCTGTACACAGCCTCAACAGCAGACTCGCCACAAAACGCATACCTCTCGTAGCCAATGCATGCAACTCGTACTACTGTTCGGCTTTTCATCGTGAAATCATTAGCCTTTTCTGTAAAAGTAAAAAGAATGCCCTAGCAAGGTTCTCTTAAAACAGCCCAACGGCTCGAAGCCAAACAAGGAAGGGACAAAATAGTGCGCTGCAAGAACCATGTATGACCAACACTCTCACCAGTGGCCCACCAGCGAGGGCCACAACCGCTTTCTATAGCGCAGTCTGGGAGCACGTGAACACATTGCGCAGCCGCGTTTGCGCAGACGGCTTTGTAATGAGCCTCGACGAGGACGTTGAGGTACGCGGAATACATATGAAAGTGCCTCTAAATGGCGTTGCGGATGTCTGCGAGTGTTTTTTTTCTTTTTTCTGCGTAAGTAATGAAGGCCCCCGCGTTTGCGTAGGCTGCTTGGGCATGCAAGCTGCTGCACTATCAGAGGCCACGGAGGGCGAAGGGTTGCTTCACTCATTTCGGAAGACTGGTGCCGCCCATCGAATTGCGTTGCTCGTCGCTGGGTCAGCAGAGCCGGAGCGCCGTGCAGTTGCATTTCCTCGAGCCGCTCCGGGAGAATAAATTGCGCCGAATATTTTGGTGCCGGTTCATTCACTCGCACACACAGCGTCTGACGCAGGTCTGGAAGCAGTGAGTGCAGACGTGACCATAATGTGACAAGACTTGTAAGAACATTGCCATGTTCTTAGCGCCCTCGAGAGGCACCGGTGGACCACCGTAGCCATGTGCTAGTTTAGTTTTCTGGCGTTGACGTTAAACTCGTTCAGCCCGCCGTAAAGAGTCGAAGAACTATCTCCTTTAGCCACTCGGCAGTCTGGAAAGACCAAGCGTGACAATAACGGTACGATGCTTTCCGAATGAAGCAGTGCAAGGCCAGCGAAATTAGTCCATAAAGTTGTTTCCACATGCCTCAAGGGTGTCACAGGGAATGTGTGCACTCGAAAGCCTTGCAACTAGAGTTTTAGCATAGCGGTGACGTACTAACATAGGCGTACAGCGGATTACCGAATGCCTGCTGCGCACGTGTAGTATAGGTGCGCTCACTTGCTGGCCGCATACCTGCCATTGCGCGTTACGCTGCGTTATGTCAGCAAGTCTTCGCTATGCTAAAACTCTCTATTGTTTGCTACGCCTGCCGCCCTTCGAAACGTTCTGGAAATGCTTTCGCGTTAGGTGCGTCTCGATATCACCGATAATACCATCACCGAACCCCGCGTCGTTACGGGATCGAACTCGCACCCGTCGAGTCACAGTTTCCCACCACTATATGGCACAACGCCTTTAGCACTGGAGGTACCCCCCATCCTCGGGCCTATTCAAAGTTTTCTAACCCGCTACGGCGCTGCGGCGGCTGCCACGTCCGCTACGGCGGCTCCACAGGACCACTCTGTTTCTGTAGTCACTGCAGTGGCTATCCACTCGATCTGTGACCCGAGTAAGGATTATCGCCTGCGTTCGGAATGGGTGCGTTCCTGAAAGGGACATGAACACAACGCTATGTGGCCAGTCACAGGGCTAAATGTTGTACCGTATCGTGCAGTGTTTTCAGTCTTCTCTTGACTCTAAATATCGGGTAGAAACTTTCGTCACCAGTTGCTGGCATTATACTTAACGATTTTGTCGATTCTGCTCACATGCGGAATGACAGTAGCTTGTTGCTATGACTGCTGCTCGCGTTTAAAGAGTTCTTCAATGCACAACACACTTTTCAGTCTACACGCAGCGTTTCTTACCCTTATTTTTGTTTGTTTGTTTGTTTTCGTTCTGACTACGAACTTGTGCTGCGGTCTGAGGGTGTCATTGAAAAGTACTGCCAGCTCTCTGGTAAAAAACCGTTGGCTTGTATGAAGTGCATTGTCGTTTATTTTCCTTGTCGCTGTCCGGAGCGCTTTCCAGGGCAGGCGACTGCTTGCTCGTGCTGTCGCCCAACCGTCAGCGATGATCTCTCGTTGCAGAAACGAACACTCGGCACTCTTGCGCCGAGGTCATGAAGAAGGCTAAGGGTCAGGAACCGTGGTTCGGAATCGAGCAAGAGTACGTGCTCCGGGACAAGGATGGACTGCCTCTCGGGTGGCCCAAGGACGGGCACTCCATCAGGCCGCTGGGTGCGTAATATGGATATACCGAGAAAGGACACTTACAGCGCGTACAGGTACAGTTTTTGTCAAAAATACACATCCCAAGGGGTCTGGTTCCAAGTCGTGTAGCGGGGCTCTTTAACACATTTGACAGTCCCAAGCTTGGAATGGTTGATGACTCAAGTTCATCCCGCCTTCTTGAGATTAGGGCACATGAAGAGGATCCGCGCTGCAAGGCTCAGAAGCAGACCCTTTGGGCTGTGTGCTTGTGACCAAGGCTGTACCTTCAGTATGAACCGAAACATACATTGAACATTCACTTAATAATTACTCCATAATTATTTGTGACAAGCGCTTTTTTGTTTTATAACTGCTCTTCTCTTGGTATATAATATGTTGGTTGGTTGGTTTTTGGGGAAAGGAAATGGCGCAGTATTTGTCGCATATATCGGCGGACACTTGAACCGCGCCGTAGGGGAAGGGATAAAGGAGGGGGTGAAAGAAGAAAGGGAGAAAGAGGTGTCGTAGTGGAGGGCCCCGGTAGGTATATAATAACCAAAAGTCATTTTCAACTTTAGTAGAGAAGTGAGCAAAAACACTGCCTTTTCGCGCAAGCTGGTTGTTTTCTTTCCTATTTCAGGGACCTGTACTCACAGCGACGACTCCCGGTAATATTTGGAGATGCAATTTTCGATGCAGGTCTCATTGGGATGGTAACATCATTCACTGCGGACGTCAAAACCAGGTTAAGCAGCAAAATTAGTAAGCTCTCTAAATAAAACATCAAAGTATATTTTAACTATCGCCCGTGAGGCGTCTTGTCGTAATGACCATTTGTACCTGGATATGTTATTAATAGCAAAATCGGGTTTTAGATTTTCAGAAACGTGATTCTTCGCGGCGCTCCCATAGTCGTGGAATTCTGGCGCTCGCGACCTGCCAAACCAATACTGAGCGGCCGAAGAGCACATGCATCCACGTCCACGAACACACGTCGCAAGGTTTCGGTTTAAGACTCAGTGAGAGCCGCAATCCTCCCTTTTCGCACGGCCGCTTTGCTCATGCGGGCCTCTTCTCCTTCAGCTCGACTGGTTGTGAACAAAACCGTCAGCTTCTACTACTCATGCGCAGTTCGTGTTAGTGATAGGCACATGCGACAGATTGCGGCAGCTGTGAAACGCACGCCTGCTACTTCGCAGGCGCAGCTGGCTTCTCGTGGAACCTGATCGCACTTGCGTCTTACACGTTCGTTTGTTTTCAACCAGTAGCAGACGAATTTTCGCCACTCTCCAGAGGGCGCCACACTTTTAAAAAGGATGATTCTTTGAGCAGCAGATCGGAGGGGAAGTGCGTTTTAAAAAATATATATATATATATAAAAACTTGTACGGCTGATGCTAACGGCCCGCTACACAACTCTGGTAACAATTAGGCGCGTTACTATGAACATTTAACTTTTAGAGTTTAGGTAACTAGTTTACTAATCAGCACGCCTCACCTGCTTTATGACACCCGGCACTGATAGCAATACTATGGTGAAGAATCCTGGGTGCATTTTTTAAAAATTTATTATAAGATTGAAATTGTGGAATTTCTGTTCTGTGGGCAAAAAAATTTCAAGAATGTATTCTTGAGCATTCTATCACCTTGTACTGGAATACGATTGTCAGAAGTTAGCCACCGCTGCCAGCGCCAGACAACGCAAAGTGGCTCAGCGTTTTTTTTTTTATTGTTAGACGGAGCAGCTTGTTCTCTAATGCTTGACAAGCCGCCATTTCCTGCGGCTTCTTCGACAGCCGATCCGTGTCAGTCGTTGAAGTGGGTTGCATTGCTTGCCATTCTGGCCCGATAAATTCTCCCCTTGTCCTCCCACAGTTGCCTTACCTCGTGAACTTAGCGGGGGCTTGTATATTTAAATGGGCGAACAAACAGCTGACCCTGGTCCTCCTTGCAGGACCCTTCTACAATGGCGTGGGCGCAGAGAACGTCGTCGGCAGGCAAATCTCGGACGCGCACCTCAAGGCTTGCGCCTATGCGGGTGTCAAAATCAGCGGCAGCAACTCGGAGGTCGTACTGTCCCAGGTGAGGCGAGTTGGAGCGTCCGCGTGGCTCTTCCTTTGTAGCATGTTTATGCGCTGCTGAATATCTTTAATGCCTGCACCTCAAAATCTTTACTGTTCTAGAGCTGTCTCTATCCCTTTCTTTCCTTGGAAGAGAACCAGAAATCTGATCGTTTTAGTGAACTGCAAAAGCGGCGAAAATATATCCGGTAACAGCATTCGCGCTCAGTCACTCTCTTGAGAAAGTAAATTCCGCAGTAAGTTACGCCATGAGCTATCGTGACTTTTCGTGAAGGAGTTTTCATTCCAAAAAGCGAGAAAAACTCTTATCTGCGCATGCAATACTGCAGACCTATTACGCTTTCGAATGTAGGCTATAAAATTTTTGCACAAGTTTTATATGATTGGCTGCAGTTTGCATTGTGTACTGCAATTGGACCTCACCAGACATGTGGCTTGAGGGGCTGACCAATGCAGTCTAACCTTCCCGTGCGCGAGTACAGTTTTGTAGTATTGCTAAAACTCTCTGGAGTAATTAGCAGTGCTTCCAATCGACCTTGCAAAGGCGCGTGACCGTGTGTGCCATTGATTTATTTTCACTCCGTGAGAGAACGTATATGTGGGCTCAACTTTCTCCAGAGGAATACGTCTTTAAAACAACAACTGTTCCGCATGCTTGATTGTTAATGGTTGTCTTCCATGCACGACCTGTGTTCATTCTGTTCCGTAGACATGTTCTTTCCAAATGGATTACACAGCCTATGGAACACAAGCATGAGGGACTGGCATTGTTACTTTGTTGTTGCTGCAAAATCTCAATTCAGCCAAATGATTGTTTCTCTTAGAAAAGTGTATGACCAGGCAGAATTTTTCATAAAGTGACATCCTCTCTTTGTGCCAGGATCAGCCTCTCCTGCCTTCTATAGCGCCATATAGTCCTCTGTTGTTCGGGCGTGTTTTGAGTTGAGATGACTGACGCTGCTTTCTTACAATTTCTAAAAAGTTCACGTACATAGTCGATTATCTGACTGTACTGAATACCACGTTTAAAAGAAAAAAAAGAATGACCCCTGGATTGTATATATAGTATTATACCTAAACAATTGTTCATGTTCAAGAACAGAGCCGAGCTCACGGCCTAACCGGGGATTGCGGTTTAGAGTCCCGCCGAGGGCACGCTTTTTGAAGCGAAGGCTTCACTGCGCTAGGTTTTCAAGAGGGCAGCGTCAGTGCAGTCACGGGACAGGTGTCACGTGGCAGGTCATGTGACCTACTGACGTCATCACAACCTGCCCATCGAGGCAGGTGGCAACTGCCCCATCGGGCATTTCATCGACGCTTTACAGACAGTCCGTTCGGCGGTATGTGTGGCGTTTGTGAACGTAGCCATGCAAAGGAAGCTTTCCCTTCTCACCAGGGTTAACCGGAGTTTAAACCACAGCTAATTTTGTTTACTATACGTTTAAGGGGCTGCCTTCTTTTGGAAGGATGTTAAGGTTTCCTAAGTCGCATGCTGAAGACGCGTAATTGCGATCTCTGCATGGTACAGTACCCTAACTACTAAACGAAACTTTTCTCTCAAAACCATCAAGAAATGCAACCTGAAGACAAGACACATTGGCAAATGTTTTGCGTGCTGTTAGTTTCATGTGCCAAAAAAAAAGAACAGATGAGAGAAAACTATGGGGACGCTTCAGTCACCCTCAGAGATGAATGCGATAGCATTAGATTTCACATTTGTTGCAGGTTCTGTTGTAATTTCTGTGTATATTTGCGTCAGTTTCCTTGCAATTTTCGGCCCATCAACCGCTATATTCGGACTGCTAGATGCAGTATGTATATCCGATATGCTGTGATGGTTCCGATATTTGCATATGTCACTTTTTTTTTCATTTTTGATTTCAAACCTCTGTTAGGTTGCTGTTTAGAATCTATAGGCTCTCCACCAACACAAACACAAAAATTTTGGGAGGCAGACACATGCATCAAGATGGAGTGTAGTCCGTCATAGGAGGTTCTCCCTGCACAGCATATATTCCCCGCACCAAAGCTCGCTGCTCTCTTGGAAAACAGACTCACGAAGCGACTGCAGTTAGCTCTCTTAATTGTGCTCTTATCGATTTTCCATAAAATTCCACTAATTTTCCGTCAGGAAGCGTTGCATAATCGGAAGCTGTGGGTCTGTCTGTGCCTTTGATAAAATGGAATGATGCAGTGCAGACGCTGCAACATGCGTTGCAATGTTAGCAGTTGCTCGCCAAGGCGCGCACTCTTGCGTTTCGAAGCAGCTACTGTAAGTCTTAGTATTTTGAAACCCAACTATTGTATCCTGGTGCACGTGCCGTGCATGCTGCGTAATCGAGACAATGTGCGGCCTGCCTGTGCTGCGTCAGGCCATTGTTTCCTAAGGCGTCTGCGCCAGCCGCACAACAGCTTTGCCCCTCAGACACAGCTGCTCTGCGCGAATCAATAAAATGCGATTCGTTTTACAGCGGTGGGTGGCCGGGGCGCTTTGCGGAATTATATATATATATATATATATATATATATATATATATATATATATATATATATATATATATATATATATATATATATATATATATATATATATAGTCACGAAGTGCTGACTGCAATCCAGAACGACAGCGAAAATGGTGTCTTAACAAAAATATTTGGGCTGACTTGCGCCCACAATGGACTGAATCAATCAATCGGAGGCGGCGTATACCAACATGCGTGCTCGGCGGCCGTCGAACAAATTGCCCACACGCTGCTGTCGGCCGTGCTCAATTTAAAACTTATAGCGAACTTTCCAGATAAAGCGTGCAAAGTTACTAGAACATTCTGCAACAACGTAGAATCAGCTCTGCCTGGCTGCGATCAATCGAGATAAATCTGGTCGCAAACAATGCGATAAAGCGGCGTGTCGGCAGATTTGAAGAATGTACAAACAGTGCAATGATTCGCGGCAACACACACACACACACACACACACACACACACACACACACACACACACACACACACACACACACACACACACACACACACACACACACACACACACACACACACACACACACACACACATATATATATATATATATATATATATATATATATATATATATATATATATATATATATATATATATATATATATACACGCTTTTTTAGCGTTAAAACCCCCATTCACCAGAAAATCAGCTGTCGGCGTTGTGAGCGACAAATCACGGGCATGGCTCTGGCAGGTGGTCCCCAGAGAGCAACCTAGGAGGAGGGTGCGCCCCCTAGGTCACGTGATCGTGCGGCGTCATCAAAACCTGCCTTCCGTGGCAGGTGGCAGCTAAATTGGCGATTGGTCGCTCGGGAAAAGCAAGCTAGGCCGACACAAGGCCCACCACTGGCAGCACCTGTCATCGCAGGGCAGTGGCGCATCGCTTAACCGCTGCACCTCTGCGCCAGGGGTGGTATGGGGACTCCCAGGGATCTATGAATGTAAAGTGGAGAATGAATGGGAATTAACGCGTTACGCTATGGCGTCATACCATTAAGGCGGAGCGTGAGCTTCCCGTCCAATTTTCCTGCTCTCAGGGGGAGGAACAGGGGTGAATGGACGCCCTGCAGGAAAATTACAGCAGCCCAATGTTGTACAATATTTTTGCCCTAGTCTTACACCTTGCATTCAGACTCGGTGGATGCGCTTGGGATCCATGGGGGAGCTCCAAAACAATTTTCGGATGGGGCGTCGTGTAGAAATTAATCTGCTTGACTTCGCTCAGTATATGGATATAATGAGCGAGATAGCGAGTACAGCGGTGTCTCCTATGCTCTTCGGTGTGACCACGCACTGGAAAAAAAAATGGTGTGTGGCTTAGTGCCCAAATCTGGGGCCTCCTGCCGACCTTGTGCGATCCCGTTCACCATTTAACACAGAGTTTAATTCATTGCATTTGAACGCACGCTACCTGGTTTGAAACGAGGAAGTATGTACAGCTGCATATTTTGTAGCGAAAGCTACACTGGCCACGAACTCGCAGTTTCTCCGTGGTCCCACCTCACCACGTGACCAACCACGTGACAGGTCACGTGACCAACCGCGTGACGAGCCACGTGACAATAACTAGCCAGACAACCAGGCTAACCTGACTTGCAATAAATATTGACCAAGGCTAACCAAGCTATGCCTTAGCTTTCGCTACGTGTATCCTGGCGTAGCCGAGCTAAGCGACTGCACATTAAAATTCTTTTAGGGCCATCAAAGGCTCCACCCTTGACAACCACTCGGAAACATCGCCATCAACTCTTGCCCTCTCAACAAACCGATGCACAGTTTCACGAAAATAAATTCGTGCTGGCCGTGCGTCGGGATCACAGTGATATCCTGCCATTCGCGAGCGCCAAATACTGTGGAGGCCCATTAGCATTATTAAATCAAATGGTACTCCATCTTCGTTATCAATGGACAGATACCGTATTCCATGGGGGTGAAGGGGAAATTGTTTCTTTATCGTCCTTTGGAGTACGTCCCAAAAGTAAACGCCCTTCCCAACAATGCATAAAAACGTGGTCTATCGTTTCTGGTTGCTTGCAGATAAGGCAGTTAGGATCCCACGGAACAAATAAGCAGTGCCTAAGCCAAGCAATAAAGAAAAAAAAGCCACTGCCAATTTTATTCCTCGCAGTGGGAATACCAGGTGGGACCGCTGGAGGGCGTGGCCGCGGGTGACCACCTGTGGATCTCCCGCTACATCCTGCAGCGCGTGGCCGAGGAGTTCGACGTGCTCATCTCGTTCGACCCGAAGCCCTTCGAGAGCGACGCGCTCTGCGGCTCCGGCGGACACATCAACTTCAGCACCAGGGACATGCGCAAGCACGGGGGACTCCAGTGAGCGACGGTCCCACTTCCCTTCTTCTTCTTCCTTTGGTTTTTCTCTCGCTTTCTTAATGAGACTCCTGCACATTGTGTGTGCGCCGCGGATGTCACATGCATATGGGCGATAGCGCCGGCTGCAGCTGCGGCTTACGTTGTTGCATGCGTTTTCTTTTACCTTTGTTCGTTAATGGCTGTTCGTTAGTAGAACGATATGAATAGCAATGAGGGACGACGGTGTAAGTGACCATGAAAGTTTCGACTTGCCACTGCCGCATCCGATTTCCTTATTCTCTGTGCCTCTCTGATTTGCGAACAGGGTTAGTTATAAAATATGGCGTTTTAATGGCATCAAGTGGCCAAAATGTCACACGAAAATAGAGCATGGTCAAACAAATATAATGGTGCAGATATTTACGAAGACACAAATATAGCGCTAACTAGAACCACGGTTCATTCTTGAGCACCAGGAGAACTGTCGCCAATCTATACCTTCTGTTACTATCTTTACTGCCTTTACACGTTGAACACAGGATATGCTACGACCTCTACTATTCGTTTTTCTTAACTTTATATGTGCAATGCCGCTCAACAACGCAATTCACACAATGTTCCTTGGCCTTTCTGCGACCAAGGAGGCGACTGTTATTGGTTCATCCTCAAAGTACAATGCACAACTGTAGATTGCCAGACACGCCATCGGGGCATGTTTTGGCCACCTGATGTTCTCTGAAGTGCACCAGAATTTCAGCGCAAGGTGATTTTTGCATTTCGCCCCACCCCATCGAAATGCGCTCGCTGTAGCTGGATGGTTTCCAAATCGCCAACTCGATCTCAGCCCCCGAAATCCACAGCCACGCCTTCTCCTCGCAGGCACATCAAGGCTGCGCTGAAGAAGCTTGAGGCGAACGCGGAGGAGCACATGAAGGTCTACGACCCGCGCAAAGGCGGCACTGCCAACCGGCGTCGCCTGGTGGCCAACATGCTCGCGACGCCCACCGAGGGCTTCATCGTCACCGACACCTGCTCGAGAGAGGCCAGTGTGCGCATCCCGCGCCTCGTAGGGGACTCCTCTGGAGGGTACCTCGAGGACCGGAGACCCGGAGCCAACGTCGAGCCGTACCGGGCCACCGAGGCCATCGTCAAGACCGTCTGCCTCAGCTAGTTGCATGAAGCCTCGCCGCACGAGCACGTGGGCGATTCTGGTTCACTGCCGGACCCGTGTCTACCAGATACGCTCTGCTTCACTCAAGACGCGTGGCGCCGTTGCGAATGCTACAGAGTCGGCGCCAGCTGATCAGAGCCCGAATGGACTGCACTTGTTCACACACCTTTGAACCGAATGATCGCACGTTAGCATGTCAACGAAACCTTTGCCATCAGGGGTTTCCGCAGAAATTTAAATTAGGAAGGATGTCTAAATTTCTCGGCGGGGGGCTGTTAAAGATAGGGGGGAGGTTTGGAGGATAGAGGGAAGAGGTAGCCATTTTTAATTTTTTATTTCGTGCTTTTTCCAGCACGAACCACCTATATATGAACAAATGTGTCCCTTCGCGTACATGCCCTTCTTCCGGCGCTATCAAAATTCCCTGTCGTGTGTGGCAAAAAGACAAAATCGTTGTGTCGAATTAAGCGGATGCCTTCAGAAAAATAAGGGAGTCTGTAGGAATGTCACTGATAGCCAAGAAGCAGGTCATTAGCTCGCAATCAATCGTCTACTGATTTCGACCATTCAAATTCCACAATACGCTGCACAGTTTGGCTTTTTGTTGTTGTTGTCGCTATAGAGCAAGTACCGGCTCGCAGAAGCCGTTGATTCTGAGCTGAACAAATTTCTCATAAGAGAAGGCAAGAAAACTGCAGGAACGCAGCGGCGACGGTGATTCGAAAAACTTTGACAAAAGTCGAAGTTGAAATGTGTTTTCGACACGTGTTTGTAGAGTTTTCCCACTAGGTGCTCCTGCTCAAGACTCCGGGCGACCCTCGTAAACGTCGCTAAGCTGAGCTCAGCCCCTTGTCAGATTTCGTCGTCTTGTTTCTTGAGCGCCATCAAGTGCGAAAAAGACGGGCTTCCAAGGAGTGACGCACTGTGAATTGTTATCAGAAAATCCCCCTATCCTGAGATTACCGGCGCGGGCAGCTTTGTCTCTGATCAGCTTCATGCCAATCTGCGGGGAGCAACTGCGTATTTTATGTATGGGAGCTAGGCTTGGAAACATTGTGATCATATGGATGTGATCCAGCGTCACCAAGACGGTTAGGGTACTCCCAAGCTTGTATGCATGCGCCTTTAGTCTCACCAAAGTGACATTACAAAGACGACAGTATCCCAAAGTTACGCTTATTAACGACGCGGAGGTGGGCCTGTGCAGATATCGTGACGCAATGAGAATAGATCTGCTGGCATTCTATCGCGATTTGTAAAATTCTAGCTATAGCCATCCTATATACAACGCATTATCGGTACATGACGACGGAGTCCACGTGAGGCGACTATATGCGACTGTATATCGACACCAGGTCGGCGCAACTTTCCAAACTCAAACGCTTCATATCACGAGCTATATCTCATTGCTTTGCTACCCACAGTGTACATTCTCTGCATCTGTCCAGTCGGCTGTTTTTCTATTCTTTTTTTCGAATTTCCGGCAGCGATAAACGATGATACTGCGAGGGCTCATCGATCGTCATCATCAGTCATGATTTTGCCGAAGGACTTTGTACTGGTCGTGAATAAACATGAATGACGGAAGCCACTCTGACTGGGTCTGGTACCATCGCACTGTGTCAAAGCATTCTTGATCCGCAGTACTTTGAATATATGGCCTAGTTCGATCTCAGCAATAATAACGATGATGCGTGTTCGACGACAAGGTAAGGAAAAAGCAATACTCTGGGCCACAGCAGTCTGGACGCTTCGGCATGCTTCGGCTCGAATTTCATCTTGCGCACTTCCAGTCAGATAAGGAAGCAATCTCAAACACGTGCGTAAAAATAACCTGAGAAAGTTATTGCACACCTAAGCTGAAATAATTTAGTTTCAATTAGAGTGGCGCATGACGGAACTTCCATGTGGACGTACACGAGTGCAGTAAAAACAAAACGGAGCGTAGTGCTGGTGGTCTGACTGCACTGAAGCGCGGCATCATGTAGTATGCCGCACAATGTAGTATGCATAACGCAGCACGAAGATGCAGTGGGCTGCAGCTTAGTGGTGACGCTAAAGCTCAAAAGCACGTGCAAAGAATGCCCACTAAATACAAAAAAAGATAGCGTGATAGAGAACTTAATTTTGATGTCGGAACTATGTACCTTTGACTTCTGACGCTCCTTGCACTTTTTTCGCAAAGTACAAATACCGACGTGCAACATCAGCTGCTTGTCGGGAATATGTATCTTGTTACCACTTACACTCACAGAAGGGCTTGGTGGTAACAGCATGACTGCTGGACGAAAAAGACAGCCCACTGTGTCAGGATTGCGGCAGAAGCTTCTGGAGTGTAAGTGAGCTCCCGCTGCCTAAGAAGGCTTTTTACATGGCACTTAACACAGAAAAATTTGCGGTACTTGTTTAACTAACTAAACAGCTCAATGGCAACGCAAGAACTCCGCTGATGTAAGAAGCCGCGTGAAAATAATAGAGTGAAAGGTACAACGTATACTGTTTCTTCTGTGATTGCCCCGCGGTTTCCTAATCATGAAAATAGTTTGTGTTAGCGGAGCGTCATTTACTCGAATGGGCCGCCGCGGTTGCTTAGTGGTTATGGTGCTCGGCTGCTGCCCCGTAAGACGCGGGTTCGATCCCGGTCGCGGTGGTCTCATTTCGATGGAGGCGAAATGCTAGAGGCCCGTGTGCTGTGCGATGTCAGTGCACGTTAAAGAACCCCAGGTGGTCGAAATGTCCGGAGCCCTTCACTACGACGTCCCTCATAGCTTGAGTCGCTTTGGGACGTTAAACCCCCATAAACCAAACCAACTATTTACCGGACTGGATGAAAGAAGCACGATTCTTGAGAGTATTGTAAGCAAACATCAGTTGTCTCTTCCGCTTGCCAGCCCCGTGCAGTCACGATGACGAAAGTTCTCTAAATAAAGTTCCTATCTCTCACGGCCTGCCTAAATGTCATGGTCGTCCTGACGCCAGGATGCAACCCATTCGCTGCACACATGCTCTTCACGACTGATACGTGATAAGATAGGCGCGCACATACAGATGTACGCGTGCACAAAGATGCTTCTTCATGCACACTCTTGAGCCCGCAATAAAAATAATGCGCGCAGGCAGTCCGGCCTACGTGTCTCGTGCTCCCTAACTGCACAGCTGCCCTGCTTGTTTCCTCTGAGCGCTCTAAAGAGTCAGTGCTGTGGGCATCGCTACGATAGAACGATGCCGGTGTTTTTCTTTTTTTTTTTCAAAGCATGTGTCAGTTGTTCCGTTGCTACTGTTTTCTCCACTTAAAAGCTTTGGCCGAGTCTTTCTCGACAAAATAAAGGTGATAACTAAAGGTTTTCGCCACTTTTTCAAAGAAGGGTGAAGTAAACTAGTGAGAGACGCTGCAAGAACTGCGGTTTCTTACAAGCTGTCGCTCCGAGTCTGATCCTCTTCAACATAACCCCGCAGAGAGAAGAAGACGAAGTGTGTTCTCTAACTGAGGCTTATCTTAAGAGGAAGAAGAACAAGAAGAACTGAGGCTTAGAGTCAGTGCACCCCGTACGCTTTTTTCGGACTGCCTGGAGGAAGCTAGCCTCCCAGCGAGCAATGCAAGTCGAGGACCCGCCCCAGTTCCCATCTGACCCGTAAGCAGTCCACGATCCTTCCCGCCGCCTTGTATACCCTTAAAGAAACATCGTCGCCGACCTAGTGTTCCGTGCTCTCTTCCAGGTCGCGCATTGTACGCACAGAGCGGGGGCGCAGCGCACTGAAGACAACGAGGAGGGCGACTTGGAATACGTACATATCTCGACTGGACAAGGACCAATACTCGGTGTTCTCCTGCTGGCTTTTGCTGGCGACCTCGGTGGGCCTGTTCATCGTGCTCCTGCTGATCTTCGGCAAGCAGTTCTGCATGGTCGTGTTTCTGTTTATAGGCGCCCTGGTCGCACTCTTCGTGCTGTTCGTGCAGCCTCCGGAAGGCGCGCATAGGCGACAGGTCGTGAGAGACATGCTGATGGGGAGCCCACCTGCCGTCCCCGCCGTGGCTCAGACCGTATCAGCGCACAGCGCAGAACGTGTCGCTTCGCCGGCCGATGCTACTTCCACGGGAGGTCTACCGCTGCACCACAAGAGGGAGAAGTCTGTGACGGGTCTCAAGATGAAAGAGCCGCCGGCTCAGTTGGGACAGCCCCTCTACCAGCTCCGCAAGGCCAGCATGATGTTCGAGAAATACGACGCCGCCACTCACGTGGCCCTTCCGCCGTCTAACGCCACGGAGGCCCCCAAGGACACAAAGCGTGGCTTCTTTCGCTCGCTCCTCGCAAGGATACGGAAGGGACACCTTCAGGCGAACCCTTACTACACGACACTCACGGACGACGCGGCGAGCAACGAAGAGGAGGTGACTACGCAGAGGACAATAACGCAGCGCAGTGCCGACCCCCAGGGCAGCCCCAAAAGGGAGACGTCAGAGAGCACCAAGAAGCGCATCGGCTTCCAAGAAGATCCACTGCCGGTGGAGTCGAGCGAGCAGCAGACGGGCGCGGTCACGCCACCCGGCCCGAGCCCGACGAAGCGCCAGCGAAGGAGTCAGTCCATACGACCCCTGGGTGAGATGGATTTCAGCAGCCGCGGCAGGGTCGACCGCAGCACCTCGGTGTTCGCCACCGTCGCGCCCGGCTCCAGCGCGCCGGGCCTGAGGCCGCTGAAGAGCGGAGTCAAGGACACCGTGACGCCCAAGCTCGGGGCTCCTCTGCGCAGAAAGAGTTCCGCCATCGCGTCGCGGCGCACGGTCAACTTCTCGGGGGTCATGTCGCCGCCGGCCAAAAGGTCGTCCCCGCAGCGGTACCACAAGGTGGAAGACTGGCGCAAGGTGGCCGGCTCCTCCGTGTCCATGGGCACCGAAGGGGCCGACCCCAGCCTGCTGGCCGCCGCCTCTTCCACGTCGTCGGAGTCGCGCCCGCCGACGCCCAGGGACGCCGCGTCGCGCAAGCGGTCGCGCACCTCTCGCGCCGACTCGTCTTCGCCGGACTTTAGAATGGGCACGAGCAAGACGTACGTTATGCGCGACTCGACCAACGGCTTCCGCAAGGTCCACCACGTGTGGAGCCAGTGAGAGAGCGGGTTCTGTAGACCGGGAACCTGCGAGAACATCGCGACGACGCGTTGCCGTTGCAATACGGACACCGCGCATGGGCGCACGAGAGACGATATATGATTAGCGAGCGCCGATGGGGGGTGGCACCCACCACTCCCCGCTCTTTCGTTTCACAAGGATGTCTTGGGATTGGGTGAGGGCGTCTCCGTGACGAGACGCACTTGACATCTTTCCAATTAGCAATGCAGGGCACCCAGCAAGGCCGCCCTCAATTTTGTGATATCTGGTGTGGGTAGATTAATGGTTCCGGGAGAATAAACGCAAGAATTCACTCTAATTACAGCTGTGGGTCAAAGTCTGTGGAAACCTTGGGAACGTTTCGGTAATGAATACAAGACGGTTCGTGAAGGGAGAACATCTAGTAATCTGTGTTCCCGCGTACGTGCATTTTTATGTGACTACATATAAAATATTTCTTCAGACGACAAAGAAATTGTTCGTATTTATCGCGAGCTGTCCTATATGTAGCACGCGGAATGTACTGTGTGTTCCATCTTGTGCTGGCACATCAGCTATCTAGCTACTGTTTGTTTTTGAATAGTAAAGTAAGTTATTTTATTCCTGACATAATTTTGCTGACCCTCTGTTCTCCGCAGTGTTATTACTCAGTAATTGTTGTGCAAGCTCTTCGGAGTTATCCATCGTGCCTGGGAAGCGCCAGGAAGGATCTACAACAGCTGTACTCGGACGGACGGACGGACGGACGGACGACGCATTTTGCTCAGTTGCGTAGTCAGAATTTGAAGTAGATTGGGGAGTCAGACAATGGTCTCAGTAATGGAGTAGAATCGTAATTGGCATAGAATCGGAAAAAATAGATTGGCGAGTAAAAGAATGGCCCGGTGGGATAGTTCCCGGGCCAGCGCATGAACGTGCCGGTTCATGCCGATTACCGGGAATCGAGCCATGCCAAAGAACCCACGTGAGGATTATCTCTTGGTGGGAAGCTTGTTGGGCCTTTGTGGGCTGCTTGGATGGACGGGACAAGCTGACAACGACGAGACTGACGTGTGGGGGGCTATAGTTTTTACAAATTCCTCTCGCTCAATTAGGGCTGCCGTTTGCTCTTCCCGTCCTCCTCTCCTTCTGTGCAGCCGTCAAAAGGCATGCCCTTAAGCAGGTGTGTGCAGCTGCTTCACAGGTGTATTATCGAAACCGGCAGATTTTTGTGTAAACTTTTCGTTGCCTTTACTTTTCTCTCAAAAATAATTTATTTCTGATTATTGCTTTCAAATTTATTTATTTCAACTCTCACCGCTTTGTTTCCACGATTTTCGTTCCGATTTCCTCAAGATCTCTCAAAATTCGTTATTTGTTTTCACAGATTCCTCTGTTTAAATTTATGTGCTGCATGAGATAAACCTGGATGAATTTTCTCCTGTTTGGATCTGCATCAAACCCTGGAAAATCCCCCCCCCCCCCCTGGGTATGCGCCATCGCTTTTAAGGCAACAACAGCACAACAACAACTACGCGAGCGAGCGATGCGTATATGAGGTCTAAGAAGAAAAACTTCCTGATAGAATCTCCCCGACTGCCTTGCTAAGTGTTCCAAACTTTTCTTTTCTATCAATTATTACATTTTGACTTAATCATTATTATTTAATCCCTCTCTTTATTCTTATAATTTTGAAATCAAAACTCTCATCCCTTTTCTGTTCATGAGGAACAATTCACCGGAGTTGTGCTCCCACGTGCTTTTCCTTTTTGTTAACTGCGTTCAGGTGAACAGCCACCCGATTCTTGGCCGATCCCCCAGTGTGGGTATGGGCCATCTTTTGATAGGCTAACAACAACAACAACAAAAACAACAACAACAACGCGCCACGTGCTACCCGCTTTAAGGAGAAAGAAGAACTCTTCTGAAGAGCACGCGTCGAAATCCTGGGTTTCCATTTCAGAGACTGCCTTCCTCTCGCCCTGCCTTTTACCTAATCGTCTTGCACGGTAGGCAATTTCTGGATACAGCGTATATTCTGTTTCCTGGTAATGAAAGCATGGGTCGGCCGATTAGCGTGCAGAACAGTCCTCGGAGTCACCTCCTGCTTACGACCCTGTTGCAGGTGTGCTCTGGCACCATAGCCTGGCGCGGCTCTTTCCTGCGGTCATGGTAAACAACGGAGAGGCTGAGCATCGCGCTGAGGGTGATGCAGCAGCGCCAAAAGGAGGCGGCGGGAAGGCTGAGGAGGCAGACGCTGCTGAGGACGACAAAGCGCCAGCAAACGAAGCACTGTCGCCTGATGGCATTCCGGTTCCTGCCCTGCCCATGGTCCTGTCTCTGCTCGGCATGTCGGCGCTTCCCGTGCTCTACTGCCTTTCCTCAGTACTCTTTGCCTTCCTCGTGGAGCCGTACGACAGCGCTTGCAACTCGGAGGTGTGCTTCACCGCCGGAGATTACCTTAAGCGCAGCGTCGACGAGCGGGTCAAGCCGTGCGTGAATTTCTACGACTTCGTCTGCAGCGGCTGGGACCAGGAGTACATCAACGACGCCAGTTCCTCGCTGACCTTGGTCAACCTTTCCGTGTACCTGCCGGGTGAGAGCAACAACCCACCCAACATTGTCAAGGCCAAGTCATTTTACAAGTCCTGCGAGTCGTCCTTCAAAGAACAAATGGACACGAGCATCGACGACCTCAAAGCGTTCATCAAAAATGACCTGCGTTTCGACTGGCCAAATGTGCTGCCGAACATCACGATCGATGAGCTCTACAGGATAGTCGTCGAACTTCAGCTGTCCTACTTCGTACACCCGTTTTTTATTATGACATTCGACAGTGGCATGGTCACGCTGAGTGTCTCGACTGGTGAGCGCTATCACCCATGGTACTTACACTACGCAAACACCGCACAATCAAGCTTCCGTTTACAACTCATTAACGACGTCCTGAACGCTGTTTTTCCGCAAGCACTACCTGTCGCTACAGCCTCAAACATTACCACCTTAGAAGACAAACTGAGCGCCATCCGAATAAGTGAGGACGAGCTTCTCGTCGTCAGGATGAAAGTGCTGTCCCAGAACCCGTTCGTGAAAGGATGGCCTCTGCTTCACGCGATTGGGAACTTCCTCGACTCTGCGCAGAAACGACTGCTCAGCCGGAAGGTGACCATCCGCGTCGGAGACTTCGCTGCTTTGTCTGAGACGCTGATTATGATCAGCGACCCGAAGTACGTCCAGGCAGTAGCCAGCTACGTAGTCTGGGTGATCGTGGAGACTCTCGGCAGGCGCACAAGTCCCGCGCTTCGCAAGATCATGAAAGACACTTCCGTCAGACTCAAGACCACCAACGTGACGGACCATGTCTTTCGCGGCGACGTGTGTTACCACGAGACCTACCGCCTCTTTGCTTTGCTACTGGACCGCCACATGTACGAAAAGTTCGACAAGACTACCCTGGTCCGGTACGAAAATGTCGTCGATACTGTGAAGCTTTTTATGAGGGCACAACTGGAAGACCTCTTTTGGATGGACGAAGCAACCGTGCGCAGTATGCAAAAGCGCATTCGTGAGGTCATTAGCGAAGTGGGCATCCTATCGCGCTTCAGGTACAGGGATGTCGAGGAACCCTACAACCGCCTGCCGGACATCGACAGCACGATGCCCTTTACTACCCTATACGTCAGCGTGTCGGCAACCTTGAACCAGTTCGTGCGCGAGAAAGCGTACCGGTACGTCTACCCAAGTGAGGTATGGTCAAGCGTTCCAACCGTTCGCTACGTCTACCCCCACAACTTACTTTTTGTTCCGTTATCCATTTTAATGCCGCCTCTTTTTGCTAGAGATAACTTCCCGACCGCGCTGTCCTATGGCCGCATTGTGACGCAGATAGCATACGCCATTTACTACGAGGGCTATTACAGCAACAAATATAGGGGCGCTGAAACTTGGAACTTGCCTACAGAACGCAAATTTAACTCGTACATGGACTGCTACAACAAGGCCTTCAACAACGTCACCTACGAAATGTGGGACCCCGCGGAGAGCTTCTTCCGCTCCGGTGCTCTGCTCAAGGCCTTCCAGATGTTCAAGATAGCTCGAGTGCCGTCCGGAGACTTCGTGCTGCCTTCAATTTCTCTCACGCCCATTCAGCTGTTCTTCGTGGGCAGTTGCCTGGACCAGTGCACCAGAAACGACGAAGAGAGGCTCAGGCGCAAAGCTCTGTGCAACTGGCCCATGAGGCGCACCAAGATTTTCCAAGAGGCCTTCCATTGCTCACCCACCGATCCACTGGGGCACTTGCCGGTCAAGTGTTCCGGGCTCGCAAGTGCAATCAGCGGCCAGTACCAAAATGTATCCATTGGGACAAGCTTTCGCTGTTCAGGCGCCGCGTCTACCGCGGTCTTCGTCGTCTATCCTCTCGTGTGTTCAGTGATTGTTAGGGTACTTTGATTTTTTTATTAACTGAATTTTTTATTTGCGAAGCGGCCGCGCTCTTTTTATTTCAAGATAATTTCCGGCGGCGCTCATTCACCGCAAAACAGACTGGCGCAGGAAGGGGCTATCCTTGGTATACGCGCAAGAACTCTTACCAGAATAGGAAGTCAACTACGGGCTGCTGTCTAGCGCATTTAGTTGCAAGTCTTCTGCTGTGTGCACGAGGCGTCATGCGTACTGGTTGGCGCTTGATCCCGTATGCCAGCGGCAAGATCGCATCATTTCGATTTATTCTGCATGCGTACCACATAATGTTGTCATCGTTGTTGATTTATCTGTACAATTGTAATCACACATGTAAAAGACTGTTGCCTGAGCCTTATAGATCTTTTAAACAGGGCCAAGATCATGGCGCTCGAAACGGTGAGCGAACTATAGCTCCTCGGGTAATTACTGACAAGGAGAATATATAGGAAGTCTGCTTGCGATATACATATTCCCTGGGCATGGGAAAGAGATGAATAAATATTACGGTTCTGCCTGTGTTAAACTGGCCGTCGCCTGTTCGTATAGTCCCCCTGCCTGGTGAAGGCGTTGAGGCCGTTTCGGCTGCAACGATGGAGGTGGGAGTAGGCGGGACATGCCCGCTTGTGTTGTGGGTCTCAGTAGAGTTGGCAGTTAGCTCTCAAGTTACAGGGAAAGTTGCGCCCACGAATCCGTTGTCTGGTGCGGATGCACCAGACAACGGCTCATAAAAATGGTCTGTACACTGTCTACAGACTTCTTATCGACTCCACTGCCCTCCTATTGGTATTTTCTTTTGTCTATTGATAGTCTATAGACCATCTATAGAAAGAAAGTCTGCTAGAAGTGTATGGCCATAAATCTATGGATTGTCTACAGTCTGTCGATAGGATTTGTATCGCCTATGGAATGCATATTCATAGAATTTGGCTATAGAAAGTCTATAGACTTCATAGACAAAGTCTGTGGATAGTCTATAGACTTTATAGACATATGAACAGCCTACAGACTGTCTAAATAAATTTTTGTAAGGACAGGCCAATTTGGTCCAGGCAGGGTTCGTGTTGGCACAGACAAAAAATGCAGCAATAATTCAAAAACCTATAAAATGCACGATTCCGTGCGATTTTTCTCGTCATGAAGTGCGTGCCTTCCAGATGCCGCGCGTTGGCTTCCTGACTCCACAGAGGTCTGTATGCCTCGTGAGGGTTGGCGGCCTGGTCAGCCGAACTCACGGTTTTGACGAAGCGGCTTTTGGCCAGTCGTGCACCATCTGCCCAATGTAGGTGGCTGGCAACGTAGGGAGCTTATCACATTCTACTCCTGGTCTGAACGTCGCTTAAGGGTTCCCATTTGGCTCGAGCACTGTGCACCACCACTCCTAGGATACCGCCAGCGGAATCGAACTGCGAAACCGTGCTATTGGAAGAAACCCAATGTCGCCACTCTCCGGTAGGATGTCTGTTTCAGTTAAGCCCCTGATAACGTCCAGTGGCAAGGACACACACATCGAGGCTTAGGGCCACACAAAGGTCCGTAGGGGCTCTTAACTAGGGGCTCCAACCAATCGCCAGAGAAGGTTTCTCAATAAGTCTTTCATCTATTCGTTCATCTCTGCTCTTGCGGCTCGTCGCCGCAAGAGTCGCCGCAAGAGGCCTGACAAGAAGATATTGCGCGAAGAATCTCGTTGGCCCCATTCCCATCACAATTCCTATAACACCTATACCTTACTACCCCTTTGCCTTCATCCTACATCCAGCCTCTTCCTATCTTTTCCTGAAAGGAAATCAATTAATGCGGTCTTTCCAGATTCGCTTCCTCGGCTCTGCATGGTTTGGTTCGTACCAATTCTTCTCTCAATTTATTTTCACATACCGGTGTACTTTCCACTGGGTCCCTTCATTTCTCATTACACTTAGGTTATGCCTGTTATACGTTAGTGGTGAAGGTTGAGGCACTTGTTTTTCTTATTTATCATTTCACATTTGCCTAAACACATCGTACATCGAAGAGAAAACTATACGACACTGCAGTAAAGGCGAGAAATACATGTTTGCGTCACCAGGACCGCTCGAGTGAGCGGATAGGAAATAAGCTTAACCTTCACTTGTTTCAAAACAGCGGAGTATATGCACGTGCTATTTGAGGTCCGTGGAATGCACGAGAAATAACGTGATGATGATGAATTTTTGTCGCAAAGGCAGCTTTGTCCAAAGAGCGCCATGGCAAAGGTAGGTTTAATTGCACAAGGTCGAGTCAACGACCCATTTCCTAAGCATTTCACCCTAAAGAAGCCGCGCACCAGGCAGGCGCATACCCATTTTATCCCCGGTGGGTACCCGGCTGCACTGGGGATCGAACCTCAGTGCACGTTAAAGAACCCCGGGTGGTCGAAATTCCCGGAGCCCTTCACTACGGCGTCTCTCATAGCCTTAGTCGCTTTGGGAAGTTAAACCCCCATAAACTAAACTAAACTAACTTTATATCCGAAATCAGAATTTGACCGGTTCGCCAACTGTTTGTTTGTCGATACTTTGTTTGATTGCTTCAGTGTATTCCGATTTGATAGAGAGAAGCGTCAATTGGAGGGAATTATATGATACATGCACACAACAGCTGTTCTGCGAATGAATGATGATTTCTGCCGGGCTTGGTGGCTACACAGGTAACTCACAAGGTGCGGAAGTTCACATATTGATGATCGGATTCGATGTGGAAAAAGACGAGTGAGTACGAAGTTCTTTTATTCGCAGCACGCACGGAGATCACAAGAAAGCGTCGGCATGTATCTCCCTTTCGCGCTGATAGTGTTGTTCACAGGTTAGAGCAACTGAGGTACTCTTCAGTGAGCGAAAAGCAACCATTGTGTTTTACAGCCAGCATCCCGCTCCTTGCGTGCGGGATCTGCCGTCTCCTGCTAGCTTTGCGTTTTACAATATAACATATATCACACGCCTACAATTCAGAGTTTTCATTTAATTGTTGTACACAAAAACTATAGAAATTTCACCCCTGACGACGCCGCTGAAGCTCGCGCGAGACAATGGCATGATAGCTTAACAAGCGGACCATGCCGTTAGCAAAGCCCCTCAGACGAAAACAGAATCCAAATTTCGTCGATAAGGGCTTTTCTTAATGGCGTCACCCACGACGTCATTAGGCGGATGAGAGTGCGGGAATTGAGGCTTCATTTAAACTGACGCTTCACGCAAAAAAAAGAAGAAAAACCTACATGCGCATGAAATGCAGCAGACTTCATGACGCCATCTATATAGTTGTGCCTTCGCGATAAGATACCTGAAAGGCTAAGGAAACGTGAAAAAGGAAGAAAAAACATTTATCGAAAACGTTCTGCAACGACGCCTGATGCCATCGCGCAATGTCGGCCGACAAACCGTGCGTTTGGGTGCATCTCGATTGCTCGACGATTTACAGGGGATGTAGATGGCTGCCTGAGGAAAGAAGAAGGGGGAGGTTGTTAGTTCAATTCTGTGGTAGCGTTGTCGCAGAACTAGACATCGAAGCTCGGTCTGGCGGCAACTCATCATTAGCTTAATTGTGTGCTGGTTGCGACATAGAAGTGTCTTGCGTGAACAGCGGGGTCTGTGGAGCTAGTTTCACTGCTCCTCGAACTATTCTGACTTTTTCTTGCTTTCGCCGCAACAAGTGCCAATTTGAATATGAGTGTATGAGTTCCGCACCCAAGTTGTGTGTATTGTAGTGCTGTGTTGTTGCCACTTGTTGAGTGTGGTTTAATTGAGGCTGGCATGGAGGAAGAAAAATTGAGGGCAGGCCGTCTCTATCCGAGCTGGACGCCAAAAAGTGTGCCTGAAGTCACGCGCTTTCGGAAGGACTACTGGGAGTATTAGGCCGCCGGCGCAGCCAATAGTAACGCTGGGCGCAGCGACGTCGTCTGCTGCATTGTCTGCTGCGCATGCGCAAGCGCGCTAAGACTGTGGCCGAGTAGGGGGTGACGCGGCGGAGCAGTCTTCAAAAATATGACGTAACCGCCTCTCCTTAGTTATTTCCTTCCTCTATAGAGGCTGTGCTCTCACAACTGGCAAAGCTTGTCCTGCAGAGTGTTATCGCTCTGCACTCTGCAGAGTGATAACATTTAAGCTGTTGTCATACAGTTTTCGGTTTCTCTATAACAAAAGTCCCTGATTGGTCCATCAGGGTCACGAGACTCTGATTACGTTTCGGGGTCAAGTCACCCAGATTGACCAATCAGAGAGCTCCTTCAGATTTGAACAGTCACGACCTACCCACCGTGGGAGGAGGTGACCTGACTACCGGACTGTGAGCAAACTCTCCATCGTTGCAGAATTCAATGCAGTTGCCGCCCACCCGCCGTGGCGCTGTGCATGAGGCTTATGACAGCTCTGTTAGGGCAACCTGGGCCTCACAAGCCCCAACGGTGGCTGTGTTTGAAACAGCCACCTGCCGGGCCAGTGACGCAGCTCTTGACCGCTGCACCACTGCGCCAGTAGTGGTGCATGAATGCGATAGAGGGTCGTGATGTATGAAGACGATAGAGGGTCGTGACATCATTAAAACCACGTGACCACCGGTGGAACAATCATAGGGCACCGCCAAGTTTGAAAACCTGAGGACCCCAAAATTTGACAGTTGCCCCCCCCCCCCCCCCCCCCCTCAAAATTCGGATTGACACCAAATTTCCGGAAGTGGGCCCACCTCAAATATGGATTAAGGTGGGTTAGCGGGTCGGATTAGTATAATCCCACAGATGAAGGTATTCGAACTCTCTGGAAGGGGAAGACTAATTAATAAGGACAATGGAACGGGTTCCAACCAGAGTTTTGGCGGGAGGATCGCAAGGTATACACTTTATACACTCATTGTAGACACCATGGACAGCAGGCAACCTAAATGCTATCGCATTTGGAAAATGAAAATTGGTTCTCAGGAAAGAAAATGGTGCAGTAATTGTCTCACATCCCGGGTGGACGCCTGAACCGTGCCGTAAGGGAAGGGATAAAGGAGGGAGCGAAAGAAGAAGGGAAGAAAGAGGTGCCGTATAATTTCGACCACCTGGGGATCTTTAACGAGCACTGAAATGTTACAGCACACGGATGCCTTTGCGTTTGAAATGAAAATTGGTTTTGGGGGAAAGGCAATGGCACAGTATCTGTCTCACATATCGGCGGACACCTGAACCGTACCGTAAGAGAAAGGATAAAGGAGGGAGTTAAAGAAGAAAGGAAGAAAGGGGTGCCGTTGTGGAAGGCTCCGGAATAACTTCGACCACCTGGGGATATTTAACGTGCACTGACATCGCACAGCACACGGGCGCCTTAATGTTTCGCCTCCATCGAAACGCAGCCGCCGCGGTCGGGGTTCGAAGCCGGGAACTCCGGATCAGTAGCCGAGCGCTCTAGCCACTGAGCCACCGCGGCAGGTACATACCTTTGCGTTTCACCTCCATCGAAACCAATATGACGGCTATCATCATCAGTCCGCGATGGCGATTTGGGGCGCTTTTAATTAACAAACTCAAGCCAAGCCAAGCCAAGTTTGTTTAGCATTCAGCATGGCAGCTGTAGCAGCAGTACCGGCAGTGGAGGTAAAGTATTTATTTTTCAACTTTAGCACTGGAGATCAAGATATTGTGTTACGATGCCTCCTCCATGTTCTGTTGAACTTGAATCTACCTTTACAGCTCCCTCTATTTTGATTTGGACCGCCTGTAGTTGAATGGGAGAAAGGAAAACGCAGCGTTACTGGCCGCCTTTGAAGGCTTTTCGTCTAAGTACTGCTTCTGCGCCGCTATCTGCGGCAACAGTTAATGTTAACGTCTTGCAAGTTATTAATAAGAGCGTGCCTTAGTCTTTGTGAAGATATTCATGTAGAAATTCCCCCTGGTGCTCGACCATACGTGACATCTCTTAGCTCAGAATGGTCTAGCTTGAGAAAACCCGCCCGCGCTTGTTCGACAGACCGTTGCCTAATAGGAAAGTCTGTGACTGCACCACTGTTCTTGGAAGGCGGAAAGTTTACAAACGGAAACAGCAGCAGTGGTAACTAGCTGCGGCTTTCGTGCTCTTATCGTTTCAATGTCGCATTGCACTCAGGCTTGGAATGCTTTAGTGGTTGGAAATGTTAATCACAATTTTTTTAGCGATTTAAAAACTTAAAGTATGCGAGTTGCTTATTCGCTCATTTTAAGGATTATTCTTAGCTTACTAAATCGCGTGCAAGTCAAAGAGAAAATGCTCACGACGCTTACACACGTTTCACAGTCGGCGACGTTAAAAATAGTACTGTGTGTCTTATGTTTGAAAACAGCTATGAATGTCATATATGTTTTTTGTTTCCGCAGACGATTGGCACATGGCGAGGAAAAGGGGTCAATTATGTGCTAAGTGAGGTGTGAACTTGGCACACGTATGCCATCGTGTATTTACTCTCTTTCGGCTGCTTTCGTGTTAGCTTAATTTGGCTTGCTTCATCTCCTGGTAGAGGGTGTTAACAGCGTGTCTATCTTAGAGTTACTGTATATGCTTCCAAAAGTAGCACCTTCGGTAGCATATACAGTACTCTAGTCTGCCTATTCTTTTCACCTCTGTTCACTTTTCGAGCAGAAGATTCCTTTGTGGCAACACACTATTCTCTCCATTTCTGCAATAAAAGCAAATGCCATTTGGTAACACTCAAGGAAGCACATATGGTACTTTCTAGGTGTATGAGCCCACAGTATAAAAAGACAAGTGGGGAGAATTATAGTTTATCTGTTAACTGAAATGCATTTTCTATGCGGCTTTGACAATGGAATTACTAACCTCACCTTTTCTACCTTTGTGGGTGCCTGCGTTGAGGAGCAGTGGCAAGGGGTGCTAGCACAGGTGCACTAGTCACGCGGTGTTCTCGTTAAATGGTAGCAGCAAGTTTGATAGGATGGTTGAAGTGGCTGAACTACAGGAATCTCTGTTATCGTACCATTACAGCATAAAACTGTCAAATGTATGTCCCAGTTAAGCACACCTACATAACAAAGGGATAGGGAATTAATGAACATTGTTAAACATGTTTCACTGTTATTCAACTGCATTCTTGTATATAGTGCATTAGCATGCTGCTGTTTTAATAATAATAATAATAAATTTATTTCTGCCTCAAAGGTATATGGACAGAGGAGCTGCAGAAAAAGCTGTAAAAAATACAGCTTGACAAAGCCGCAGCCCCCATTTTTACAGGCAATAGCAGAAGACAAACAAACGACGACTCAACTTCAGGTGTCGTATAAAACGAAACAAAAGAACAAAAATGTAATGCTATACATCGCAAGAGCACTTCAAGCGTACTGAGTAAACACAGGGATAAAAAGATTGTTATTACATATCACACTCTCATACATAAAATATGAGATACAGAAGCAAAGACTTATTTTGGCACAGCTGAGGATGAAAATTGTTCATAGCTACCTTCTATATACATCCTACGCAATACCTTATGAGTACAGGTGAATAAGTCAAAATGTGCAGATGTATAAGCGTTCAGAAGGGAAGGGAGTGTGAATTGCAAACGTTCTTGCCCGGAGTTTAGGCGTGCTGTTGGCACCATCCATTGTTTGGGTTGTCTGAAAGGGTAATTTGTGGTTTTCTCTTGCAAGTTTGCCAATCATCGAATATGGTTGGTACCATTTTTTATTTCTGTTTTGTAACAAATGCTCAAATGGTATCGATATAATTCATTTTACTACACTTTTCATGAATTACCACTGAGGAGTGACCTGTCACTAACACAAATGAATGTGCTATCCAAACAAGACTGGGACATTTGAAATGTGACTAGCTGGAGCTGAAAGAATACAAACAAGGGTTGGTATCACTTTGGAAGAGCAGTCATTGAATGTGGTGGTGCATTGGAGTGGGAAAACAGGAGCAGAGGCACCAAGCAGGAAGGAATAGGGCAGTAGCACATTAAGAAGAGGAGCACTTGTTCTGCACTGGAATGGACTTGGTGCTCCGAGAGCTGTGCGCCACATGACCACGCTTGTTTTCCTCGCCATGTTTTTCAGGTTTGAAACTACTAGAATTGGCGATTGTGCAGGGCAGCTTCACCATTTCCTCAACCTTTTCCAGCAGAGAGGCCTGACGAGTAATCTTCAGAATGAGATATTAAAGTTCCAAACCTTTTTCAAATGATGTGACACTCTGTGGAGTGCGCAAAAATTCGTCTGCTATATGGGTAAAAAACAATTACATGCAAATACCGTAGGTGAGATTTACTTCCGCTGACGCGCGAGCAGCACTTGTGAAGTGGAATATGTACGCTCGCAGTTGCAGCTCGCACCTGTTGCCAACACTTTGTGCACATGTGCAGAGCAGCAGTGTGGAAAAGGCAGAACAGATATCTTTCTTCGTGCACTATCAAATGAAAAAAATATGCGAGCAGTGAGGATACAGTTTTGATGTCACGTGACTTTCTCTGCAACCTGCTTTTAATAAGGAAGCTGTCTGGACTGCTCTTTACTTCTCTTGATGCTGTAGAAGCACTCTCTTTCTACCCCTGGAAGGCGTCCGCTTTCATGAGAGCACTATTGGGAGGGCTATTGAGTGCTTTTGTTTGCCCACTGGAATGCTCTATAACAAGTGATTAACCATGCAAGCTAGGGACAAGAGCTGGTATTAATGCTAGGGATGCATTCATCCTGAACCTTCTTGTTTTTCTCATTGCATTTCAGTTGTCTTGGTCATGTTTCATTTAGTGCTGATACTGCCTAAATGCAGTCGTAAAAAGTAAATCGGCATAAAAAATCTTTCAGCACATAAGAATATTTTTTGTCGGAAACTGCTCTGTCATTGTTTTAGTGGGGGGTCCTCTAATTTGGTTTTAATAGTATTTTTTCTTTTACGTCCTCCGTTCTCTTATATTTATATGACTAATTTTTGCTACATTCAACCTATGATGGGCCATTAATTTGCTGCAAGGAAAGCTGTGGCAGTGCACATATGGTCTTTTGTAACTGCAGTGGTGCGCTGAAAGAAAAGCAGCGTTGCCTTTACATTTTTCCCTTGCTATATCTTCTCTGAATGCGGAGTTATTTTAGCATTATGGAATTTAACCTGAACTAGGTGACTGCAGTTGGAAGCAGTCAAAACACTGTTTTGTCGCTCGTCCTCCACTTACGTGTAGTTGCACTCTATTTCCTTGTTGCATCCTTGCCTAGGTGCTCAGCTGTTGGGACGGGCACTAGTGTCATGGCTAATCGCATGTAGTATCTTTCTTGTTTTTCAGGCATCCCGAAGCACACTGTCAATGCGTGAGAAAGCAATGCTGAAGCAGGAGATAAACAAAAGACACAATGGAAACTTCTCTGCCGGGTATGTTCCTATCTTTGAAAACTCGCTGCACAAAACGGGTTTGAGGGGCCGGAAGGCATTTCTCTTCTATGGTTTGGTGGTGGGCCTCTTCGTGGTTTCTCTCGCAAACCTTGCGGTAAGCACTCTCTCACTCTCCTCTGTATCTCTTTGCATGCCTTGCAATAATGTTCTCCTGCTTGATACCTTGCATTTGGAGTTCTGTGATTGGTCTTTGATCTTCTGATAGCACGACACTCTGTAAATATGTACAAAATCTGCAGCTAATTTGTGGCCTGTGTTCACTTACGGCTAGAAATTTCTTTGTACCTCACCCTGCCTGCTCTTTTAGCGCTGCAGACTCTTAATGGTGCTTCTTTTTCTATTCTTGCATTTTTGCTTTCCTTATGTTTGTCTGTGTGGTTGTGCATGTCCTGTAGCTTCATTGCTTTTATTTTATGTGTTGTGAATGTGTTTTGGAGCTATGTCATAAAGCATCTGTAATGACACAAGGTGTCTAGCGACCTGGAAAATTGGGAATTGTCAGGGGAACTTTATGTACCTGGAAAAATGAGAGAATTGTCAGGGATGCGGTCAAAAAGGGGCTAAATCACAGAAAAAGACTAATTGATATTAGCACAATGGTCGGTTGTGAATTTTGATGCTCCCATGAATGTCCAGCACGCGGTCCGTTCACATTGGCGCAAAACCTTTTCGCTTCTAACATGCATAAGGTGTTGCATTCTGTCCATTTTGGCTGTCTTTTTCATGCCCACTGAGTAAGCACCGTACATACTGATTGGTCCTGTATAGGTTGTGACCCTCCTCAGTAAGTTCGAGCTGGTGCAGATCAATAAACGTAGCTATGTTCAAAAGTATTTTCTGTGGAATAAGCTGTAAGCAGTAATGTGCAGAATTCATATGCTGTCGGTGCTCTGATGCGAGACACGCTGTCCTATAGGGGCATCAAAATTAACCTTTAAAGCTTTCTCTCGGGCTGTGTCGATCACTTAGGCCATGCGGAAACAGAAATAAATAGAGCTTAGTTGCTTTGTGGTGCAAGCTTTGATGAAGAGGTCATAAGAAGCTGTTGCTTTTTGCGAAAATCACCTTGTGTTTATCCTGCGGCGTTCCGGCTGTCGAAAGGGGTGTGAATGTGTGAACAAAGGGTGCTTTCAATGGAACGGTGAGGAAAAGCGGTGCTTTCACTGTTGATGAACCAACCGACCTGTGTCAGCCCTCTTCTTCAAGTTTTTATTATTGTTATTTACGAAATACTGCAGGCCAAAGCCCAAGCAGGAGGGGCATACATGAAACATAAAAAGGAACAGTTTAACAGTAAGCATATATAAAATAAAAGCATAAAAAATCATTGCACAGGAAGTGGAATATCCTTGGAGTAGAAATTATAAAGTAGGAAAGGCACTGGGGTACTATGTAACATTGAAGAAAAAGCGCGAAGTACAGAAGTGTACTGAAGTGCAGAAGTACAGAAGTGGCTTTTTCTGAAAGCCTGAAAGTCTTTTGGCAGTACAATGAGCTATGAAGCTCCTAGAAGCACGTGGAATGCCATTTAGACAATTTCGGCTGCCGCGGTGGCCGAGAGGTTATGGCGCTCGGCTGCTGGCCCGAAAGACGCGGGTTCGATCCCGGCCGCGGTGGTCGAATTTTGATGGAGGCGATATTCTAGAGGCCCGTGCACTGTGCGATGTCAGTGCACGTTAAAGAACCTCAGGTGGTCGAAATTTCCGGAGCCCTTCACTACGGCGCCCCTCATAGCCTGAGTCGCTTTGGGACGTTAAACCCTCATAAACCAAACCATTTAGACAATTTCCTAGAAGTTTCTCTAAACTGGTGCTGTCTGCTTTTCTGATGAAAGCACGCACAGCGCCATCGCATGTGAGCACCATCCTTGTGAACATTAAAGCAGCACGAAAACTTGAGTATAAATGTTGCAAATTTCCAAATCTAAGAGCTCATATAAGTCAGGTACTTTTGGTGGGCTGAGATGAAAACACTGCTGCCGAGATTGCTGCGCAGATTCTTAGTTGAAATACAGCGCCACTTATGGGCCCCATTACAGCTGTGGTTTGCACAGTGAATCCAATACGCAAGGCCATGTCCCATCAAGAATGCTATGTTTAGGGTGCCAATCCACAGTTGGAGCCATGCCTTTAGGTGTCACAAGGGAGTGTGGAAGGGTTTTTCTCGCTAAAGGTCTCACTCGCGTTGTAGCCCAAGCTGCTGCTTTTCATAAATTTTATGTGTCGTCTTGCGTTTCTTAACAGTGTGCCGCATTATGTTTCTCAATAGCTGGCCTCACTTGACCAGTAAGGGGATATCTAATCCATCAGCCACTAGCAGGAAATATGCCTTTTTTTTCTCTGTCTGAATTGTGACAAGAAGAACATCTCCACTTCCAGAAAATCGTGGGCAGCTTACATTGTGTCATGACAGCATTCAGCCCAGCTGTGATAACTTTAAGCCCTGAGCACTGTTAAGCTTTGTATGAACTGTACCCATTCTACATGATTTCCTCTCCATCATTATGTGATGGTATTAGGATATGATATATGATAAGAAGGACTAGTAAAATATTTGTGTGCGATGCATGTTTCTTTTCTTTGCTGCATTTTGTGGAAACGAGTTTGTTTTGTAATTTTAGCTATCTGTTTTGATATTTGAACTACTCGAGAGCATTCAATTACATATATTTGTAGCCCATTTTTATTACTATTTTCTGCTTCAAAATGAAAAATTTGACATTTACACACACTTAGTGGAAACATCAGATGCGCGGAAGAATAAAAAAGGGTAGCCGCCCATATTAAAGAGCTGGAAGAGAAGAAGCAACGATCACTTCATAAGTCACAGTTTAAAGCTGGACTTCCTTCAAGAAGGAACCAGTATTTTTCTCAAACAGGAAGAGCAAATCTGTTTTCATTGCAGGGTTTGCAGTTTGAGTAGATAATTTTTTTTTGCTCTGATGAGATCATGTATACTGCCCATTATCATTGAGCACTGTTTCCTACCCTCTTCAGTGTCGGGGGAACTTTCAGATAAGTAGTTTGAGAAAACATGGAAAAATAAGGGAATTTGAAAAGAGTAGCTTGTTACATCAGCTGCTGACACTAGAGGAGCGGAGCTAACCTTTAATGATTATTTCTTTCAGACATTTCTTTGTGAAAGATGTCACTTCATTTGTGTGGAGCACAGAACCGAACACCTTTCAGAACATGGAGAAAATGCATAGGAGTCATTAATTTAACGCACTTTATGAATGGTGCTTGGATTTCAGGTGCATCTATGCTTGCTATGCATTTGCCAATTCATATAGCATGTCTTTCAGAAGTATGTTGTTTCCTTTTGCGTGCAAAGAAGCATTCACGAAGTGTGGAACACTATGAAGCGCTGCACAGTAAGAACTTTGAACAGAAGGCATGGTAGATTTCCTTTTAAAGATCGGGAGGCCCTGCAGTCACAACCCACATTGTTTCCTTGTCTAAATGCTGTCATGATCTTTATTCAACAAATTGAAATCAGTGTCAACTTTTTTCCATTACTTGTGGAACAAAACTTGCTTATTTCTTATTTTGGAAGTGTAGCTGACTAAAGTCTCAGATATCTTGCTCCTTGAGCAGCTTGTTCATTGTTTGTTCAGGTATGGGGCCTTTTAGGAAAGTGTGTTGTCAATGAGAGCTGTTCAGACCTGCTAAATTGGGTTCTTGAATTGCGTTGAAATTGCTTTGCATACTGGTTTTTACGTCAGGTGCATGAAACTGCTGTACGAAGTTCAGCTTTTATAGAACATTGTTGTGAATATAGCAAGATGAGAATGAACAGCCAGCACATGTACATTTCTTGTCAGCGTCTTGATAATGGTCTCATTTGAATGATGTCAGGGCTTGAATAGGCAACCATAAGTGCATCAGGATAGGCACACCATGCATAGATGCACCCTTCAAGTATGTCGTCATATTCAACTTATAGCGATCTTTTTTTTTTCTGTTGTTTAGCAGTGCTGGCAAATGTGCAAAAACCAAGTGGCATTCTGAAATTGTGTATAACGTGTCATTTTTTGAAGGGAGGAAAGGCTGGATCGAGAAAAAGAATGCATGCACATGAGGAGTAGGGGTGATGTCAAGGTTAGGTTCACTCTCACAGTCAGGGTTAATCGGCAACGTAGCATCCAGCGGAGTTTTAACTTGACAACCGAAGACAAGCTCGAAGGGAGTGAGCCGTGTCATCTTCTGCTGGGCCATACCGTAAATGAATGTTGCATATGGGATAATTTGGTTCCTTGTTTTATGCTCCTCATCAGTAAACATGGAAAGCATGTCGTCCAAGGTTCTGTTGGGCTGTTTCACCAAGCCACTCGTCTGTGGGTGGTATTCTGTCATGTGTGTATCGTTCATGTGCTTCACATTTAGCACAGGCTGAGTTAAGTGGGCTGTGGAAGCAGCCCCACGGTCAGTTACGATAACCACAGGTGCACCATGATGAACAACAATGTTGTGCGCAAAAAACTTTGGCTACTTCAGCAGCAGTTCCACTTGCAAGCGATGTGTTCTCAGCATAGCAGGTTATGCAGCTTGTCACAACAAGAGTCAAATGTTTTCCAGTGGATGACTCCGGGGACCAAGCACTATTCTAACTCGTTGAAAACAGGTCTTTGGTGGCACGATGCGTTGAAGAAATCCGGCCGCTTTCAAGGGTGGATACTTTCCGATATTGACAGTTATGGCACGTTTTAACATAGGTCCACACGGACAGAATTAATATGAGCTAATAGTAACTCTGTCAGATCCTTGCGAGCATACGACCGACTTCCAAGCGGCCGGCGGACTGTTCCTTGTGACAGGCGCTTGAGATATCTGGTCTTAACTGAGATAGTGCAATGAGTAGAAACGTCTCTTTGTTGCTGTCAAAGTTGCGCTCATAGTGAATGCCACTTCGCATGGTGAAGGATTGCAGCCCACGGAGAAAGACACGTGGAATATGAGCATTGCAGCCTTCCAGGCACTTAAAGAGTGGCTCAAATCCTGTGTCCATCCCTTGAAGCTGCACCATGTTGGATGTGCTTATGGCACAAATAAAAGGAAAATCTTCGGCAACTTCTTGTGGAGCCATGTTCACAGGCGCTCGCGTTAAACGATCCGCATCTCATCTCGGTGCTTCCGCCGCAACTTGTAGAGGACTGTTACAGTGTTGCTATTTATAGATAATCCTTGTTTTGACCTCCCTGCCTGCATGCAATTGTCCTGCAGGCTATATGTTTGCAGCTCTCACCTCTTAGTGGCTATTAAGAAAACAGTGGAGCTGAACCAGTCGACTGTGCCACTAAAAGCAAACCACAAAAGTAAATCTACGTGCACAGCGGCATGCAATGACTGCAGGAGCAAGCCCCGTAGTAATACAAGCAGCCTGTATTTTCTCTCAGAGAAAAATTTGGAGAATGATAATGCTATTAAAATAATTCTTTGTGCTCACTTTGACAAGGCTTTGACCTGTCACTGCCATCAATCACCTGTCGTATCTCACTTGAGTAGGCTGGGTCAAAATGCATTGCTGCTCAGATCACCAGAAAGCTGTGGTTTTCAAAAGTTACATGCTTTTTGAAGAGCAATTCTGCTGAAGCCGAATAGTGACAAAACTTGTTCTACTGATTCCACAGATTAGTATGATGCTGAAAATTGTTTTCTGTTTGAGGATGCACAATGCTGTAATCTGCACTTCATTGCATGGACAGCCTTTATATCAGATGTGGGAAGAGAGCTTATGGGAGGTTTTTGGATGCATTGTTTCACATATATTGTGAACAAGCTCCACACGTGTACATTACTGTTAAGAAAAAAATTTGTATGCTTTGCATGAAAAGCTAGATCTTTATCTGCTTGTTCGTGTTCTTAATTTTGTTTTTGTCACAATCAAAGAATGGTATCTGCTAGCACATAGCAAAGGGCAGTGATGTTTGATGTTTTGAGCCAAAATCATTAGAACTGCGGACAGTTGGGCAGGTGTGTTTGCGGAGTCTACACGAGGGATCATGGGAAAATTGTCTGTTATTACAGCTACTTCCGGTTCCTACCTTACCCTCTGCTCACTTGTTTCATCGCAATTGCTGTGTTTAGGTCTTTTATTCTACTAATTTATTTGTGCTGCAACACCGCTATTACTATACTGCATCATCGAGAGACCTATGCGACGTCAGTTCTGCTCTGCTTTGTGACGTGTTATCTCATGAAATGCGAGCTGCAGTGGAACTGAAATAAAAATGGGACAAGGGTTTCTGTCAGCACACCTTGCAATGTTTTGAGACGTATGGTATGCACAGTGGCATGTATGGGCCGTTTCTCAGCCCACTGGCAGCTTTTACACGGTGTGAGGCAATAAGAGCTATCATGTTCCGAGTTGTACAGGTTTCATCACTTCATGGTTTGGCAAGAAAATGAATATATAATGACTCGTGCATTATGCTCATTCAAACATGCATAAACTGGCTGCAGTACACAGGTATAACAGCCAGCCTACGCCAGCATATTAACCGTGACAGTGCACACTTACCTTTTGGGATTGTCTATTTCTTTGCTTTTTTTATGCACGTATACAGCATGTGCTGATCTTGCAGTGATGGAGTGTAGTCAGTGATGTTGCAGCACAGATAAATTAGCGAATAAATAAATGATGCAAGCATATATGTTAGCTACAATGAAACAGTCAAGTGGTGGAAAAAAGGAAGAAAATTGGAATTGGAAGTATCTAGCTGACGATTTTCACGATTTTTCGCTTTGTCTTCAGAAACCCACCTCACCCATTTCTAGATTGATGGCTCGCATGTTTCCTCTTTCCGATTTGTTTCCAAGAAAATTTTCTTTACACAAGAGTGGAGCTATAGTTCTTCACTTGCAGTGCATTAGTGCACAGCTTTTACTGCTGTGTACAGGAGACAAAAAAAATGCATGCCTGTACGTTCTATGGCAGCTGGAAGAAATATGGCAACTGCATTCAAGTAAATGAACTGTGTTTATGAACGGAAACAATAATGGTCATGTGCACAGGTTAAGAAAACAGTGATGGTATTATGATTCCAGGCAGTGATACTGCAGCTTAGCCTGCTAGCCACATTGAACATGAAACATGGGGCAATTTAATTTTTTACTAATCTTGCCCATACATTATTTTCTGTTCTATGCTGCTCTTCTATGCTATGTATTATGATAATGTGTGATTATTTTTTGAGGTCGAGGTGAGACATTTTCTGCATTAAGATTGTTGTTGCTTTCAGGTGACGGTGATGCTACTGGGTGTACTTAGAATTGGGTACGGCATGGAAAGCCTTGAATTCCTACCCAGCGGCCAGCTGTTGAGATTCTTGAACAATGCTGATCTTGGCACTGTTGTCCCCCACAAAGGTGTCATTGGGGGATTTAAGGACACTGATCTTCACATCATAGGAGAATCACAGCCGGCAAGTACCCATTATTCCTGTAGTTTGCTGGTGACAGCTTCTTGACTATGTCAAACTTGTATGGTGTCATCTCTTGACTTGATGCAGAACCGAGGCATTAACTTCCTGCTTGTCACAAGCACTGAGCTGGGTCGAGAGCCTTAACTCTTTCCCTGCCTTGGGAAAAATGCCCATTTTTGTGGGATTTGTTAAGTTTGTTTAATCCAAGAATTATAAGGTTTGAAATTTAATGCAATACCTCAAAATGGGGTTAATAAAATACACTTTTCAATAATATAGGTTCCGTTGAACTGTTTCAAATTTAACAGCAAAAGTATATTTGTAGAATCGAGGTTTTTAAATAAAATTTGAACAAGATTGTAAAGATATGCTTGTATGCAATAATAAAATAATTTTGAAGAAACACTGGAGTATAAAAAACGTCTGCCTATCCAACAGCAAATACTTCTGAAAAAAAAAAAAAATCAATGCTTGTGCACAAGATTTGCCATGTTTTTGAGGTGTGGGAGGCAGCCATTCTCGCTGTCAACTTCAACGGTCTGCTGTTTTCACAGGCAGTTAAAAAATTTCCACTCCGTGGGAGAAAACAAAATAGAGAAAACTAAACTGTAGTTTTCTGCTTCAAGTTAGATGGCATAGCATGCCCAAGTTAGGCACGGAAGCTTTTGAAATCAATGTTTGCATCTAATGGTGGTGATTGGGCATGATAGGGAAAGAGTCAAATGCCTTAAGTCTGTGGTGTCTGTGTACTATGCTGAAGCTGTGGAGTTTCGCAGAATGCTGTGGCATAATTAGGTGCTACTTTTGCTGCTGTCATGCAGTGTAGCTAACTAACCTTTGAGTGCTTTAGCATGTAAGGCAGACCTTTGTGAGCTGACATGTAAAATGATATACAGCATTCACTTTGCAAGCTTGAGAGCAAGAAGCCTTGCACATTTTGGTTAGCTGAATAAAGCAACTGACACAGCATGGCTGTTTTGTCAGGTTTGACATATGAAGAAGCTTGGCCAGTGCTAACTTGTTGCTAGCTCGGTTTGAATGGTGGATTCTAAAAGACATCTTCACTGAAGTGTCTGAGGAGAGTGCTGGCAACAACGGCTGGAGGTTAAACAAAACCCGCATTTTTTTTTCGCCCTTCAGCGACCAGTGATATGTATCTGTAGCGGCTTGTTTGCATTGGTCACTCCTATGTAATCAGAAGTATTCGCTAATCTGATGGGCTTCTGAGAAGTTTTGGCTCCAGAACTCTCAGTTGTGTAACCCTTTAACTGCAAAGGGTGAGTGTCACTCGTCCACAAGGATTTTCCATAATTTGGCGCGAACGAGTGGGACTCATCCGCCCACTTCGAACTGTGCCCAACATGTCAGAACTGTTCGGTGCCCATCCTTTCACTCTGCCGGTCCGGGTGGTACTCACTGCAATTGCAAAGAGCGAAGCACCACCACTCCCTTGAGTTTTAGCACACTTTGGCACTTCTCTGGCTCTTAGTAGCTCCAATCATGGCGTCCTTCTTTGGTGGTGAAGCAGGTCACAATCACGGCTTACGCGCTTGTGATGATTCCAACCTTGAGGATAGCACCGGCGGTAACTTCTCACCAATGGCCACTGACAGCTTCAGTGAGGCAGAGGATGGTAAAGAAATTTACTCCGCTCGACAATGGACTGTGCTGAATGCAAAAAGCTCTCCACCAGCATTTTCTCGCTTTCGTTTCATTTTGTAAGTTGTTTGTGATGAATGTGTTTGTGCCCATCAAAGCACATTTTGCCTATGTTCTAACTTAATGTCAGTAGTTTTTTTCAGTGTAGTTGATTATTTTCAAAGGAAATACATAGATTTGTTAACCAAGCTATTTGCCTGCTTTGTTCTAACCTCACATTGGTAGTTTTGTCCAGAGGGTTGATTATTTTCAGAGGACCTGTATAAAATGTCTCATATCTGGGAGGAAAGCATGTAGAAAATAAAATAGCAAATTCTGGCTGCTTTTGTTGAATGTTTCTGGTGCTTGGTTAAGAGGTGGATTTGAAAGGAATTTGTACGTATGAATGATAGTTTGGAATACTTCTTTCCCAGAAGCACATCACCTTTGAATATGTCTCCGCCACTGGTGATGCATTTCACCACTGGACTGGTATTTCAGTCGTTGCATGCCGTCATAGAAGAATCAGGGCAACTGTTGTACTTCGCCCAACTACCCTACGGCCCGAACCTCATGCTGTCAGACATCTGGTGACTCGAGGTGAAGGAACATCTAGATGGTTTGCACCTCGTTTTTGACAGAGAAGATAATGCGATGCACTGTTTGGTTTTGTGAACAGCCATACACTTTCTTCTGCGATGACATGCAAGGCTTATTGCACCAATGTCGGAAGCACATGCCGCTGGCAGGGCAAAATTGAAAAGCAGCATGCTTGTATGAAAGAGGGCATTCCAAACTTTTATTTGAATGCAATTCTTCATTTCCACCTACTCCTTTTTGCTTAAAAAAAAAAAATGAACCCAGGGGTCAAAACCTATTGAACAGTAGATTTTAGCTGCCGTACTCAATTGTGTACGAACCAAACTTGCAGCTGAGCAGTCTGGGAGCAGTGATTTGCTAGTTTTCTATCAGTGATTTCTTTGTTTAGAGCAGTGATTTGATGGTTTTCCAGCAGTGATTTTTTTGTTTCAGATGAATTTAGCATCCTTCGTGTTGCAATTGGGATGGTTTATCTCAGCTAGTGAGTGCAGCAAATAATATTAAGAGAATAGCACGTCGTCCACAGTTTTCATGCACAGATTTTGCTACCTGTAAAAATATCTATTGTTTTTCTCAATTTATAGCATCATGTGCATCTATGAAACAGATAATGATTCCACAATTCCTTGGGTGTTTACCTGATGAATCCTCACATTTTAGTGTTAAAATTTAAAATTTAAATCATTGTGAAACTTTGCACGATGTGGAGGTGAAATGCTAGAGGCCCGGGTACTGTGCGATGTCAGTGCACGTTAAAGAACCCCAGGTGGTCGAAATTTCCGGAGCCCTTCATTACGGCGTTTTTCATAGCCTAAGTCGCTTTGGGACGTTAAACCCCATAAACCATAAACCAAACTTTGCAGAATGTTTTGTTATGAGTTGCCTTTAAGAAACTAACCGTTAGTGTTTTTGTGTTGAAAGCTAATGAATTTTCTTTCTGGAGGCCTGACTACTATTTAGATGGCAAAATGTTTGATTTGAATCTATAAACAATGAGCGGTGCTGAAAAGGTTAAACAGCAGACACTTCCATTCTTTTGAAATGCAGCTGCTTGGTCTTCATGGGACTGACATTACTGGCTCAGTTTGTTCTTGTATAACTCTTGCGAAGAGTCTTACAACATCATGTTGTGCAGGTTGTCGTGAGGGCTGCTGGAGAAAAGCAGGCTGGCCGTCAAGCACCTGAAGCAGCTGGGCCCAGCCTGGAGGTTGGCCCTGACTGGACTGTAGTGAGCAACGTTAAGGAATTTCGAGTCCGCAGTCCAACTACTGGCCGAACCATATTTTCAACCGAGTATCAGGGCTTCCAATTGCCTAAAGGCATTCCAAATCTGAGTGTGAAGGAGGCACATGTCTCACGGGTAAGGCTGGCTCATTGCCTTGTTAATTGGGTGTGAAATATTTGAGTGTCAAATCGCTCTTGTTTGCCTAGAAAAAAAAAATACCTAGAAAAATTTTGATGCCCAGCTAAGTCTACTTTATAAGATGTACCACCTCTTTGTTCAGCGTTTGATTACAGTGCTAAAAGTTATATTGGGAACTATTACTCTTTGTTCGCATCTGCTGTGATGAGTACTAAATGCAGATTGCTGCATTGAAACCATTTTTTAATCTCTACTTTATCAGTACTCTCAAAGTACAAGCTCATGAGCAGAGAAGCATTACATTCATTCTTGAGCAACTCAGCTTAAAAAATGTAAGTCACTCGGTGAAAGCGAGTCTCATTGCCGCTTTGTCAGTGTATTTGTAACAGAAAATTTTGTTTTTTATTAAAAATGCAGAAGGACAGTGCCTGCAAGAGAAATACACGTGGCATTGTCTGCATTACATTTTTAGTTCTGCTTCTATTTTATTTGTTAAGCTCATTGATTGAAACATGACCCAAGATTTGTTTTAGGCATTGCACCATGAATTTGCACGTGTGTGTGCTTTTTCCACATTTTCTGGCAGGTTCTGTGATGTGGCATTATTTGCTTTGGCTTTGTATTTAGATTGTCAGGTTTGAATTTCCTGCACGTAAATACATAAATGTCATCATTTCATCTGACATTTAAAGGGGCCCCGAAACACATTTTCAGTGCATTGTTTTGCCTGTTGGTTGCGTAGAATGAGTTATAGTGATGCTATTAGCATCGGTCGTACCGCGTATACTGCAGTTTTAATACTTTAATTAGCTTGAAAAAGCAAATTCGTGGCGCTGACGGTGTCACCATTGGCGGTTTTTAGCAGCGGATATGACATCACTTAGTGGGAGCTTGATGATTGGACAAAGAGTAAATACACTGCAAATTGTGTTAGTAACTAGAGATACGTTTTGTCAATTTGTGTGTTTTATATTACATTAACAAAACCAACTTGTTTGCCTTAGTTAAAAGCGCTGTAAAGCAAGTACTAAAACAAAAATACACCACCAGAGGTCTGGCTACTTTTTGTATCGAAGGACTTTGCACCTCCCTGTGAACATCCTACGACCTAGCACTCAGCACTTATGGCTACTCTCTATGTGTCTGAGAGTGGCTTTGCAGAATCGGTCCGATCGAGCCATTGCACTCTATAAGCATTCGTTTCGGTCACTAGGAAGGATGCTTTCGTTTCACATTTAGCAGACAGTGCGCATCGTCAGCTTGTGGAGGTTGACCGGGCGGTGGCGCCAGATGGCGCCACGCTCCCGTCAACAGTGCGCGCTCCTTGCTCGCCGAGACCAACCAGCGCGCTAGGAGCGATGGGTGATGGTAGGCGGTAAGCAGTAGCTGTACGCGCTGTTAAATGTGTCTGATATCTTGCGCAGGCCGTCACACCGTCGCAGTAGCTCGCGCTCGAGTTCGGATCCATAAGTAAGGGAACGTCACTGATCAGTTTTCCCTTCTGCGCCGTCGACGTGACGATGAAGCATCGCTGGGTCAGCTGGGCGTTCACATGGTTGTTGTAACCATGCAAACAGCACTGCCAGCCTTGGCATGAATGAGTTACAGCGAACAGGCAATCATGGGGTGCAAACTTCCGCCACGTGCTCGGATAGGCTGTTTTGATTGGTCGCATTAAGTGTCGTCATGGGGAGAGTGAAATGGGAATGGGACGCTTGGCGGAAATCGAGTTGAGGGCAGCATTTTTTTTGCTTGTATTTTGAAATTTCTTCATTGAATAACTCCCGTTCCTATGCATCGATTCTCGTAATTCTTTTTGAGTCAGCATCTGTGTGACATAAAGAATCCATTTGAAGTGCAACCGGCATCCGTTCAAGCAGTGTTTCGCAGCCCCTTTTGAGATGTTTTCTCATGACTTTATTCTGCTGACAGTACTTTTGCTCTGCTGTTGCCACAAGAACTTTCTTCACGTGCACCTCTATACCATGTTTTAATTTATTGATGCAGGGATCGGTGACATGAGTTGTCTGGTTAATTTTCTTTCACATGCTGAATGTTTAGTTCTTAAAATATTTCATTCCGTGAATGTAGGAAATCTTGACTGTCATTTTGTTTTCTAGCCCTGTGCCACTACTTACTTTAAAAATAATAGGTGTCTCAGCTTACATGCACTGAAATTTCAGGCAGAGGAATTTTCCCTGGTGGATACGGAGCAAATGTCAGAATTATGGCAAAAAGCACTTACCTTTTGTTTGTTATTCTTTATGCCTAGTTAACCAGCTAGGTGACAGTATTTTACATGTTTGGTTCAGTGATTAGGGGCCTTTTTTTTTTAAGTATGCATTTCACTTTTCTATTCATTTGGCTGTGACATCATCTGTAGTGACAACAGAAGGGGAAGCGAACATAATTCACACGACACCATGCTGTAATTTCTTTTTTCTTTCCGTTTCTTTGATGCATGTCAATTGCATCATTGTGTTTACTCACTTAGCAGCATTGTAGATCATAGCCTTAATGGCACTGCAGTTTTTATTCTTTTGAAATGAAGCTATGCGATATTGACCTGGAAAACTTCTTTTATTACCACCATGCGTACTGGAATAGCAGCACGGGCATGATTATGCAAATAAATGGTGACATAGCTGGGGTATTTACAAATGGCAGTGTGGCCATGTTTGTGTCATGGCCAGTGTGACATCATCTACCACGGTGTGTGTCATTAGCAAGCCGTGACCAATCACAGGGGACCAGGTGAATAGAAAATTAATTTAGTTGTTACAAAATGCGTCCCAGCCGTCGATAGGGAAGTCGTAGAGCACAGATAGAACATTTTGTTCGGTTTCTCTGACTAGCCTTTAACGTGTTCCTTCTTTTCATCTAGAAAAGAAAGCTTGCAAAATAAAAGTGCCTATTCTGTGCAGCAGCATGCTTTGCGTGCCCTGAACATGCTGCTGTTTTAGAACCTTTTTTTTTTTTGTAGAGATTTGTCCTGAGACAAGCAGTAGCACTTGCCTACTGGCATGCTGGAGTGATTCTGTTATTAACAGATGAGTTCCGAAAGGAAAACCTTAATTGTTTGTTAGTTCAGATTGCCTAATTGTTTAAGGAGACACAATAGAAGATACTGTCCATAAAGTAACACTTTCATTAAGCAGAAATACTTTCTGTAAGCCTGCATTATCCTCCTAACCTTTCCCTTTTCCGATCCTTGACAAGTTGTATGTATATGTGGCTTTTTCAGTTGACCAGTGCCAAGCGAGATCCACTGATCATTTCATCTCCTTACCAAATCCTGCTCAAGGGAAATGGAGGACTGGATATGGAAGGACATAACATCACTTGGTCAGCTGGGCACAACATCTTCCTCAGAAGCGTGGTAAGGTGCTTGCCAAAGGTGTGCCATGTTGAGTTCCCTTGTTATTTTCTGGTTTTCCTAACTATGCCTGCATGTGCTGTATTTCTTGCAGTCATGATGTCATTGGTGCACAAATATTTTTCACTGTGAAAGCGCTCGCAGCACTTTGAAAATTTTGCCAGTTGTTTTTGGCGGTCAACCATGGCAATGGTAGTGGTGTCATATGTACTGTTGTACTGGCTGTTGTAATTGTATGAACTGATCAGGAAAGCCGAATTCCAAAGTCATGAAAGCTTGACATAATGTGCATGCCTGATGTTCTTGTTTAGTGTACCTGAATTTTTCTCAGTGTTAGGTGAAAAATCAATAAAAAAATGTGACTGCTACATGATCAAATTCAGTCATGTGTAGTTCAGATCAGTATGTTCAAGTCTGACCAAGTGTCCCCAAACATTAGCACAGGAGCACTTCTGTGTTGTGGCTTGACTAAAACATGACTAAGATGACACAGGAACATGCAAACTACAGTAGACGAAGAGTGCAGAATGCATCCTTGTCGTTGCTTTCTGCCTGTCCTATGCTGCTTTTCATGCCCCATTGAAAACTCTCCATTCCACTGCCCAGAACCAAAGCCTGACTCTGGATGGCAGCAATGGCATCCGAATCCTGGCTGCCGGTTTGCCACGCTCCGAGAACCCTTCAAGTGATGCCTCTTACTGGTACAAGCTGTGTGTGTGCATGCCTTCTGGTCGCATCTTCCGTGTGCCAGTTCGGGAGCAGGGCTTTGGCTGTGGAGACGTTCGGTTCCCGGAAAGTGTCAACCCCTGTACCTAAGTGCGCAGATCGATTCGTGTGGATTTAAACTCATCAGGGCCAGAGTCTAAAATAAACCACGGCAGTGCCATGCCGTGGTTTATTATATAAATATGCATGCTCACAATGCATATTTCTGACGGTGATAGGCCTCTTAGCTTGTTGTCGAGCATTTTTTTAGCTCTTGCTGTGCTTGACAGTATGTTACCGGTGATTTCATTGTTTAGTGCGTCTCAATTTAACATCTGGTGTAACCTAATTGATAGGAGCTTAGTTCTGCTGCATAGAGATTTTTATAATTTGCTGCAGACCTGCTATTCTTCACAAAGAAACTGTGTGGAGTGTGTTAGATTTTGCAGTGTAGTGTCTCTAGCAAAAGCAGTTGCCAGGTGGTAAATAGGGAATTATTTGTCATACAGCCCCCATAATAGCCAAACGGGCGAGTTGGTGGTACATATTGGTGGCAAACAGCGCAACGACGCGGACAGAGTGGAAGAAAAATACAGAACAGCGCTTGTCCTGTATTTTTCTTCCACTCTGTCCGCGTCGTTGCGCTGTTAGCCCCCATAGCCTTAATGTTATTGAAGTCTTGTTCTTGCTTCAGCACTAAACCAAACAATATCCCGATCATCCAGTACTCTGCAATCTTTGGCTACAAAACGCACTTTCAGGATTACACTGTAATGGAAAGCAAAAGGTTTTAGTCAGTTAAAGATGCCATTTGAATTAAGTGGTTTCCAGGATGCATTTAAAGAATAGCACGCCACCCAATAACTGAAGTTTCTTTGAATTAATCAGAGGTACAAATTATCAGTTTGTGAACCGCCGCGGTGGCTCAGTGGTTACGACGCTCAGCTGCTGACCTAAAAGACGCGGGTTCAATCCCAGCCGTGGCGGTTGCATTTCGATAAAGGTCAAATGCTAGAGGCTCATGTACTGTGCGATGTCAGTGCACGTTAAAGTACCCCAGGTAGTTGAAATTTCCGGAGCCCTTCACTACTGCATCCCTCGTAGCCTGAGTCGCTTTGGGACGTTAAACCTCCGTGAATCATAAACCAAATTATCAGTTTGAATTGCTGCAAACGAGCTGCACATAACAGCTGAAATGTTATGCACGCTATAGCTGAAGTTGCTGGGAACAGACTTCACATAATCTGAACGAAGTGCTAAATTTAGATAGTTTTTTTCTAATACATTCTTTTGGTGATAATATATGTACAGCAAAATGAGCAGAAATACTTAGCAGTTTTGGTCATTATAGTCACAGAAACATTTCCAACCTAAGTGTGGGTTTTCATTTACCATGTAGCTGGCAGTTATCCTTGTGAAAGTTGTCAATTCCATGCATGTGACATTAGATGAGTGTGCTGGTACAGGCACAGCTGTTACACGCAAAGTGGTGCAGATGGAATAGTTTTAGCTTTGAAAGCTTGACTTTTGCTGTCTCACTACCAGCAACACAGTAACACGAACAGGTTCTTGTGCTCATTTGCTTTCTGTCATGGTTGTGCTTTTTCTGATCGAAACTCATGCTATTTATTAGCAGTGCATTTAGGAAGGCAGTTTTAAGCAACTTAGAAAACCATGAAGTTATGCGCTCATTGCATGAGCACTGTACTGTTAAAGTGGCACATATCAACAAGCCAACTGCAACAGAGTTACGGGATTGGAACTGCCAACTTGTGCAGCTCCCATGTATGAAATGGGCCATTCGTGTTTTCCAGCAAGCATACTTGACATTAGTCATTTTTCACTGATTTGACTGACTGTGTGTGTTGTATGTATAGAAATAAATGTGCATTGGGACACTTGCATGTTCTGTGCAGAGTGAAGAATGCTTCCTTTATTATGCTCATCACAAGTACCCACTTCCGGGAATGTATTGCTGCAAAGACCAGGTCTTGTAACAAAACATACTTTCTTAAAATCTGGTTGGTTGTTTTTACAAAACACTTTCATCTTGTATAACAAAACACTTGCTGGTAATCACATTTGCACTGTTCTTTATTAATGACAGTGGGTATGTTGTCTGAAACAGATTGCTGAAATCATTTCTTTAGGATTAGTTCTGACAAGTGGTTCATGTTACTCTCGTACTTAAGCACAATTCTTGGCACTTGTTCAAGCACACAGCAAAAGGAAAATGCTATGACACTCTGAATCCATTCGCATTCTCTCCAACATCTTTCACAACAAAAGTGTATATTTCATCTCACTCCATGCAATGTGGGGGGGCCTGTGCAAAATACTATTGTGTACACATGGTAAGGTGTTTATGGGAGCAAAAGGGATGTTACACGTTGGCAGTGTTGTAGCATAATGCAATCACAAGCACAACAGGTTGGTAAAAATAACCTTCTGGTGCAACTCCACACATGTATATACACTACAACACGCTTGTGGTACAATATTCTCAATGTCATGACTACAGATGTGAGATTCAAGTGGGAAATGCGACAGAGTCACTGCCTTTGCTCTCGAGGAGCTTAATGCTGCTGCTCGTAAACGCTACTGCAGTCAAAGCAATGTGGAGGCAGTGAACATTCTTGGTTCTTGCAATGAGAAGGCAGTGAAGTGTTGTATTCTTTCAAACACTTTTCAAAAACTTGATATAGAAAAGCCTTGTTTTACTGTAGAAGCACTTATGCTTCTTTAGCATAAGCCAAAACAAGGGACTTCTGAGTGCCACATTGGCAGACAAAAACAAGGCTTAGCACAACTGCCAAGATCAAGGTCTGAATGCATCCTCAAAAGCTGCAGAGATGAATAAAAAAAACGAGTATACATTCAACACACAACAGGTGTGAGATTTCATTCTCCCAACAAACCATGGACGGAATGGCTTTGGAGTGCAACATATTGTACATGTTGCATTTCCTGTATTGAAGCAGCAGTAAGACAAAGAAATCTGATTGCCATGCTCATCACTGTCACCACTTGGAGGATTGTTCTGCAAAATGCAGGCTAGCTGCTGAGGTTGATATCAAGAAATGACAATGGCTAGGAGGAATGAAGCCGGAATGTGTATTCAGATGAAAAAAATAAAACGTGATCTGATGGGCATCACCTAAAAACTTGCAGAAAATCTTTAACGTTAGAGGACTCTCTTAAAAAGGTATCTTTCCTGATAAAATTTAGTGTGGTTCCTGAGTGCATTCTTTGCATGGTCCAAAAAGCTTTGGAAGTGAAATTTGCAAACAGCTGCAGTAAGTGTGACTGCTCAGCTTTGCCTCCAGATGGAGATGCCAAATGTGACGTCACGGGTATAAGATCTGAAACTTGGGCTCTTGAAGGTCACGGACAACTTGGTAGTGTGAGACTACGCACATAAAGCAGTAGACCTGTCGAAAGACATAATGAACAAACAGTTAGAAATTGTACTGTGACATAGGCAGTCAGAAGTCCACTCACATGTACGCCGTCAATGCACCACAGGATGATTGCTGCCAGCACAGAGTAGAGCTGTAAGGACAAGAAAATGTGATTTGTCAGACTATAGAGCATTGAAACCCTAAGAACCTTCATAAATTTATTTTGTCAATTTCTTTTTAGTACAGTTCTGAATACTGTGAGGTACATAGACACACAGAAATAACACTGAACAATGTATACAATATTAATGCTGTATTTACTGACATAATGAGCGTGCTTTTTTTCCCAGAAAATCTTTAAAAATTTGGGGGGTAAATTTATTGCGTGCGTTAAAGTATTGTAAAAAAATTTGAAGTGGTAAAAATGGAGCGAAAAGTAAGCTGAAGGAATAAATACTTCATCTGGTATGGCTTGCCATCTAAATAAAATGAAATGCAACTTTTAGCACAGTTTTTATGTTTGAGAACAGTCAACTTTTATCTTACGCGCTCGTGTTTAAGTTGCGTGGCGGCCCATGAGCACAGCTAGAGCTCACTCTAGCACAACTCTCTGTATTCAGCGTGAAGCCGAGCTGCAGCAAGTTGCTACAATCTTTAATATGGCAGATCATGATCGGAACATTCTTACTAGCTGTTTGTCCCATGGGGTGAGCTATAGTAGCCTTCACAATCGACAGATAGCGCTTTGTAGTAGAGCGCAGTTTTTTCATTCATATAAGGGCATCTGCTAGCATTCACAATCATCAGCACCAGACTGTGTGCTTCAAGAAAGGGCTGCATTTATTATGTGAGAGAAAAAAAAATGGCTGGCAGTTTAGCTTTGCTAAGCACGAAATATTGATGCAAAAACACGGTTATTCAGGTAGCCAGGTGCCTCAGAGTGCAACTGAGCAGTCCACTAACCCAGGGAGGCAATGATGCACCTTTCATTTCCTCAAAATCATTGCAATCTAAACTTTCCACTGGTTTTGAGAAAAGGAAAGGCATATAACTAGATGAACACTGCCTAATCACAGGGCAATTGAGGTGTCTACTGACCCAGTGAGCCAGTTACACTTGCTTCTCAGAGGCTTCACACACATACAGACACACACTGCTGGAACCCGGGGAGTGCGGCTGAAAGTGCTTTTGCACTAAACGAAAGTACTTTTTCACAGCCAGAGTAGGGGGTGCATTCTTTGCATGAGAGTGCATTCATTATGCTAGTAAATACGGTAACTAACAACTTGTGTCCAGGTAGCTGAATTCAGTTTAGAATGTATGGTGTATAGGCTTAATGTTTCTAGCAGCATATGGGCTGTGAGGAATACTGCAGTGGAAGGCTGTGGAGTTCGACAGCCTGGGATTTTTTTCATGTGCACTAACATCTCACAGCACACAAACATTTTTGCATTTCGTCTCCACTGAAATGTGGCAACCATGGTTGGGATTAGATGCCTTGACCTTGGGCTAACCAGCCACATGCCAGAGCTACTGAGTCAGTTCAGTGGGTAATAACCCTTACTGCAACACGGTTAATTTTTTTAACATAAAAATTATTCATTTCTTCCATGAAAACATATTTAAATTGTGCACATTATGTCTCAATGTTTGCACACTTTGTACGAGCTAGCTTGTAACAGTGGTGCTTGTTCTTTCAGGATATTCATTGATAGGAAACCAACATAACTTCTGCGAGGAGGTGACTTTCTAACTACAATTTTTTTCACTGGAAAACAAAATAAATGGTCGGTATTGTCAGTGTACGGCAAGAGCAGTCCTTCAGAGCTCTCCCCTGTCCTTTTACACTATCACTCCCCTCTGTACTTCTCCATCTTTTTCTGCCTTTTTGTATTTCTGTAATAATAAACCACTATTACTAGTACTTGGCTTTTGTCCCAGTGAACCAACTTAAATTCGGTGTTTGATGTTGGCAACCTGGCCCCGTCAGAAGTGACGGGTAAGCGTCGGCATGGTGCAATGCCAACATTTGAAATACTATACGAGTGACTATGAATCTGCTCAAAACCTTCTTTTGAGTTGCAAACTTTTGCTTGTTTTGAAACCCCATGTTTTGCTTGTGATGCCCTGCCAGTTACGTGTGTCCTGCCAATTAACTTCATGAATTGTTAATAATGCTTGCACCACATTTTTTCATAAGTAGTGCAAATCAGATTGACTATATGTCTGCACTTACATTTCTGTAGTAGCGGCCAATGTACCACAGCCCTATGGCAATCATAAGGAGGATTTCAATGACAACAAATATCATCCAAGGAAAAAAGAGGCAACGGTTGTCCTGCAAGAAAACATCTTTTCAGTCACCAGAAGACCATATGCTTGAAGGCAGAGGGCATGCACGAGAGACAAGTTTTAGAACTTACACGTCTGATGCCTATGACAAGCATTAATGCGAACAGAAGGAACACGGCTCCGAACCCCATCGTGCAACCAGCTGCTGCCTGTGTTCCTGCAATGTTATAGTTTCTTCTTTTAGCTATGCTTAGGATTTTCACATTCAGACCTAGGAAATGGCTTACCTTTGATGGAAAGTTCAAAGTATGGACTGAAGAAGTAATCAGTTCTTCCTCCACTGATGGCATATATGGCATAGAATATGAATAATACATGGAACACCTACAAATGAAAAAGAAAAAAAAGTGACAATGGGGCCAAGGTTGGCAGAGAAATGTGATACAGCTGACAGCACCAGAGCTGCATGCTTTTTCTTGAGCTTTGCATGTGCCATAATTTGAAGATAAAAGGAGAGAGAGAGAAAGCAGATTGTGCATAACGTGCCATAGAAATCTAAAACTGCAGACTATAGGCACGAGCAGCTGAAAAGGCAATTTACTGCTCTTACCACCTAGGTTCAAATTCAAGAATTACAAAATGTTCAACCAAAACCGATGTAGGAACCGCCGAGAGGCGCTTTTCTCGGTGCCAAATGCCAGATGGTTACGCGCACTATGCACAAATACCGCGATTTCCGTTTTGTGACCGCATATCAGTTCACAGTTAAATTTTCGGAGGCGTCTTTTGAAGCAATCGACGAGGTAAGGCCAAAGTTCGTATGAAATACAGTACGATATGTTCTCCTTTAGGTCACGAGTGTAGGTACGCATGGTATTCGTCTGGCAAAGCCAACGGTGTATTCCAGCAGAATACAATACGACTGCTGCACAATACGATACGACAGCAGCCTTCGAACCCGATGCCGAGCGTAAGCAGGGTTTGAGGTTTCGTTCACAGTTAAGCTTTTTTTTTTTTTTGATGGTTATTCGAGGAAACGAAAGACTCGGAGCGGCACCACTAGGATGTTCTGATGCACGTGCACTATGTAGAACAGGTCACGCGCTAGAGCGCGCTTCACATAGCGGCGAGGCGAGCGAGGGATCAACAACCTGTGGATGCACTGCACGCCTCCTGATATACTTTTTTTTTCTTTACCACCGCATACTTAAACCGCGCGCGCCGTGATTCAACGCGTTGTGACGTGACTGAACAGCAGGTGCATCAGCTTTCAAAGAAGCCGTCCATAATGTTACGCGATCAAATATAACTGGCGAGGTATTTTAGTAGCTTCACTGCCTCCAATTCGAGTACTAATTCCTTGCTTCCAGCCTAAACGCATGGCAACGCCCAAAGGATTCACCACAAATACCGAACCGTACTAAATGGTGAACTGCGCCCCGGTCAAGAAAAAAATCGCTCAATGAAGTTCCATGGATATCGCTTGCGATTAAGTTTACTTACGGCAGTGTACATAGCAGCGTAGAAACTCCCGAAACGAAGGTTGGTCCAGTGGTAGAGGAGAAAAGGCGTCCAGCAGCGACTTAAAAGAGGCATGATTACTCTCTTGACGTCGTCGTAGACGATTATAACGCTTTCTTTTCACACGGGGCACTGATACTTGAACGGAACTTATGACCTAGTGGTCATTTTCTGCAATCAGAGTGTCGTTACATAACCAAAGGGATTCTCCGTGATCCTTTGTTGTCGGTCGACTTCAAACGTACGCCGTCGCTAGAGGCGTTGCCCATTCCGCATACCTGTTTTAGGTCACCTGCTATGCCGCAGCCAATCACCGGCGCTATTGGTACCGGTTTCCGCCGTGCAAAGCGACTCCAACGCTCCAACTACAAGTCGTGCTTTCTGATCTATTCGCTTGATTATACATTGCCGCGAGGCATCTGCTATACAGAAATGTCCAAAAGCATCAAACACATTACTTTGCGGTAAGGGCCACGAAACGTAACACCACAGCCAGCAAAAGAGCAGTCGTCTTTAAAAAGATGTCGCGAAGCACGCAACATCGCGGTTTTATTTGATCACAGATAACAATAAATGCAGTCTTTGTTGCCAGAAGTGTCCATATTAAAGGTTAGCAGAGCCCATTAGGCAAGAAGACCGAATCTGGCCACAACAAGGGAGTCTGAATCTCACTTAACGCACACACAAGCATGCTCACAAAACATGCACGCCAGAACGCCAAGCTGATCCGGCTATTTCTCGGTCAAGGGAAAGGAAATCTGGTCCATAATGTCATCAATCTTGTTCTGTAAAGTCTCCAAGATTTCTGCTGTGATGAAGACATGGGTTTCGTCCAAATCTTGGATGATGAACTTCTTTCCTAGGGCGTTGGTATCGTCCAAGTGAAGCAGGAACTGCTTCATTGCAGGGTCGCACTCAACAAGAATGCCTTTCATCACATGCACCATCTTGCCTTCGTAGTAGGGAGCTTCGCTCACAGTCTTGATAATACCGTAGTTTACTCTAGTAGAAATGACACAGCACTTCAGCGGAGTGTTCGCGAGCAATGAACATATAATAAGCCGGTGACATGGCCGGTGATAGTTAACCGAGCGCAGCCATTTTCCAATAGCGCAGTGGGATCCCAGCGCTCCCGGTGGCCAGTTTTTTTTTTCTCTAGAAATATGTGTTTTTAAAAGCAAAATAAGCGCTGCTCGGTAAGCACACATTAAAGAGTGTTATAAAATTTATTTGAAAAAAAAAGAGCAATATGTTTGTTTCTTAGCAGTTTACATACTATTCGCTGGGAGCGTTGTCATTGCTAGCGACAGTGCTTGGAGTGAACTTTTCGTCTAGAGATGGCGCTAGTGGTTTTAGCGTTTTAGGGCTTTGGTGCTTCGGTGATCATTTTTAATACTACATTAAAGGTCGCGTTTGGGCGGGTTGGTTTTCAATGCTGAACGTAAAAGCGCAAGAAACAAGGACATAGAATAAGAGAGACAGGTTCGTTACGTGATGTATTAGATGCCACGAGCATTATAGGCGATTGCGTCTTACAAAATTCGCTTTCACAAAGTATTTAGTGACATTTAAAGAACTGCTATTAAGCAGGAATATGGCTGGGACTGGAAGCAGTTTTTATACATAAACGTTGGTTTTAGGAACATAACATGAAACTTCCCGGTATACACGTAATGCTGTCCAGAGAAGCCGACAAGAACTTGCACAGGAGGAGGGAAGATACGCTGGTTATGAGGAAATATGAAGTAGCTGATTAATTGTGATAACTAATAATTGTGTGAGACTTCGTTGGTATAAAAATAACGACCATAGAGTTGGCGATGACTATCGCTTCCTCGCAGCGAGCTTCAAAGCAAAATAATATGAATGCCGTAGTACAATTAATTGCGCAAACAGCTCGAATAGGGCGCCTTAGGCAATGAAACACGTCACCAGCGAACATTACCTTAATCTGCACTCAGTGTCGATTTTGTGCGAAAAAGAAATGGATCTCCACCTGATGCAGTGCTTCAGAATTCGGCTGGTTCTTCTCTTCAATCAACGATAAAAGGGTTCGATCCCGGTCGCGGCTGTCAAATTTCGATGGAGGCGAGATTCTAAAGGCCCGTGTACTTTGCGGTGAGGAATTTTTTTTTAAGATCCGGACAGGTAAATACGGAAGTTGCACTAATTGACGTCCGCTGCGGCTGACATTTTGTTGCTGAATTATTAACGCCATAGCGTTAATGTTCCCGTTCTGCATAGAATGGCGTTGTGAGTGAAAAATTCCGGGAAAAGAAACAAGGGTGTGCCACCTAGGTCACGTGACCTTATGGCGTCGTCACAACCTGCCCACCGGATCGTGAGCGAACTGACCACCGTTGCAGGTAGCAGTTAATGATTGGTCGCGAGCAATTAACCCGAGTCGCACAATCTCCACCGATGGAAGCACTTGCCATCGCAGGGCAATAGTGCATCGCTTACCGCTGCACCATATTGCGCCTGGGATTGTAGGGGCTCCCAGGGATATATAAACGTAAACTCGAGAATGACCAATTCTGATATATGGGCGTCCGAAAACACATTGTGCAGTTTGTCTCCTAGGGCGTGCATTAGATTTTTCGCAATGACTAATAAGTTTAAGAAGTTTATGGCCGCAGCTGGCAAAGGACACGGTTAATTGAAGAGACATGGGAGAGGGCTTTGCCCTGCAGTGGGCTTAGTAAGGCTGATGATGATGATGTTGACCCGCAGACATGACCGTGCGCTACCACGAGCTTTGCTGCCACGGAACATTGGCCAGGCCGCAAAGGCAGGCGTGATACACTGTTTCATATCCCTGGGTGCACTGACACCCACCCATACACCCACCACCCACACACACGTACGCGCGCGCGTGTGACACCACCCGGAACGCTATGCGACGAACGATTTCATCACAATTTTGACACGAAAACTGGTTTTTGAGGAAAGGAAATAGCGCAGAAACTTCCTCACATCTCGGTGGACACCTCAACCGCGCTTTAAAGGAAGGGGTAAAGAGTCTGGGAAGGCATACAATTGAAGGTACACATGTCGGTTCAAATACTTGTCGCAAGCTAAGCCCAAACTTGGCTAGCACATGTAAGCATCTGCAACAATAAATCGTATGACACCACCCGAAACGCTGTACGACAAACTGTTGCGCCACGATTTTGGTACGAACATAGTCGGTAAAACTGGCGCCACATTGAAAGCGGCCAGTGGGGAGTATACTATATAGACGAGCGACAAGTGCATGATTTTCTGAAGTGGTGGTGCTCGACTTGCTGTGTGCGTCCTACAGCCGCTTGATGACGTCACCGTATTTTTCTTGCCATCGTTATGATTTTCTGTTCCATCTGCCAGTGCACACACTATCACTCACCGCCGATTTTTTTTAGTAATGTCACTAGTAATGCTCTCGCATTAAAAGATAGTGTAACAGAAGACCTGGAAGTCAAGCACGTCGCGTACATGGGCGACCAATATAGGGGACATAACTACCACGCTATCAGGGCCACTTTATGAGCGTCGTATTGCTTAAAATTCGCTGAGTTGTGAACTCGCCCCGCTTAAACGCTGGCCTTCTTGTAGGCCGCCTTTGTCGGCCTCGTAGCATCTATAAACTCCGTGCACACTAAACAATTTCTCACCCTTAAGGGTGTAAATCAGCTGTCCCCAGACGAACACCCTTTCCCAATTGTTCGGTGCTAAAAAAAGGGTGCAGAGATCAGCACCCTTAAAGAAGGGCGCACTTCATGATACTTTAGAGGATGTAATGGTTGCACCCTCATTAAAGGGTACTATTTTTCCATAACACCTCTAGGAATGCATGTTGGAAGGGTGCTCCACATTGATCCACCTATGAAGCAAAATCTTTCGACTGATGCACGCCCTCTAAACTTTCATGCTGTGCACCCTTTCTTAAGGGTGCTGATCTCTGCACCATTTTAACACCCAAAAGGGTGTTTGTCTGGGGACAGCTGATTTGCACCCTTAAGGGTGAGAATTTGTTTAGTGTGTGGTGCGTACAGCCACGGGTTGGGATTCCAATCCGCACTTTTTCTCGAGTGATAGGATCATTCATATACTGTGCAAAATGAGGTTTTGGTACAAAGGGCTATACAATGCAGAAGAACTTGCTTTGGGGCTAGTTGGTTCATGATTGAAGTTCTGAAAGGCGCAAAAGACACACACACAGGAAAAAAGGGGGATGACACAAAGAGCGCCTACTACCAACTGAGTTTATTGCGGAAACACCCTATTTTATAAGCCAAGACATATCAACCACGAACCGGAAGCAGGAAAACACATAATCATGGTTTGAATTCACATTTCGAAACACCATCGGCAGAAAAGAAAAAGCCACAAGAACAAACAAAAAACCCCAGAATCTAGAACTACACGTGGCCGTCTAAGAAACCCAGCTCCTGGCGGCAGAGTTTAATCGATGAAGTGCTAATGCACGTGGACCCAGCTTTCTGTATATGATAGGCTTCGATAATCTCTCTTTCAAATCGCTCCCTGCCTCTGCCGAAAAACGTTGCCTGTTCCAACACCGGTCCGCAATCTCTGCATTCCCTACAGTGATCCGGCAGGTTGCCGGATACAATATGAGGTACAATATGAGATACAATTTGAGGTACAATATGAGGTATCATTAGCGTCAAATGAAACGCAAGCGGGTTAACTGAAATATCAACACAAGAACACAAAAATGTTAGGTTCTGCAGAAGAAATATACAGGCTGGGTTCATTCCACGCAACGGTCAGCACTCCATCAAATTGATAATGAAGTGCACTAATATTCATTCCCAGCTAAAACTTCGTTTCTTCTGTTTGCTTTTTCACTCTCTTGTTCGTGTTTCATTTGACGCTGACTGAACATTAATCTTCTTGTTCAACCTTCTTATAAAAGGAAAGAAAAAACGCGGGGTAAAATGTTGAATAGTTAACAGCGGATTAGCAGGCTAAGTATAGAGAATGTAATGGCCTTGGTGATCATGATGTGGAGCAACCAAGTATAGTATAGCACCGCTTAATAGAGGCCTTTCAATTAACTTTTTGTATTGCGTAAGAGGATTCGATCGGGCCCTCGTTCGTTCCGCCTGTAACCTCTAATTGCTTTTCCTCCTACATTCTACCACTGCGGTCTCGCACACAGGTGAGGTTCTTGGCTTGTGTAATGATCCACTGCTGTGGTTCCCGGTAGGTAGTAAACAGTAGAAGTTTCCGATGATGAAACCTTCTGTGCTCCATTAAAGTTCGCTGCATTGGTATTTTATCTTTCTTAGTACGTAAAAAAATTACATAGGTGGTAAGTGAACGATAGGTGTAACGTTAAGAGATAAGAAGAGGGCAGACTGGGTCAGGGACCAAACACGGGTTTATGACATCCTAGTCGAAATCAAAAGAAAGAAATGGGAACCCAAGAGGAAGAACGGCAAAATAATCGATTGCCCTTAAGGCTAACGGACTTGATTCCAAGGAAAGGCGAGCGTTGCAGGGGGCGGCAGAAATTTAGGCGGGCGGACGAGATTAAGAAGTCTGCGGGGATAGGATAACCGCAGCTGGCACAGGACGGGGTTAATTGGAGAGACATGAGAGAGGTCATTGTCCTGCCTGAAACTGGAGATTTATAGCCTGATTTGGTCCGAGAACAAACGACGCCAACACGCCTTCAACCCCACTTGACTTTGCTGTCCCGCAACGGTCAGTTGTCGGCCCTTCACCATTTCTAATATATGTAAATTACTTGCCCGTTTAGTTTGGTTTACTTTATGAGGGTTTAACGTCCCAAAGCGACTCAGGCTATGAGGGACCCCGTAGTGGAGGGCTCCGGAAATTTCGACCACCTGGGGTTGTTTACGTGCACTGACATCGCACGGTACACGGGCCTCTAGAATTTCGCCTCTACTGAAATTGTACCGCCGCGGCCTGGATCGAGCCCGCGTCTTTCGGGTCAGCAGCCGAGCGCCGTATCCACTGAACCATAGCGGCGGCTTAAATGTTCACAAGTGTAAATCAAAGAGTGTATCCCGTACCAACTTGATGAGTTCCACTAATTCGCTGAAAAACGTTTCGTTGGAATCTGTAACACCGTATCGGCACATTACCAAATATCTAGCTTGGAAATCGCACATCGGTCGCATAACCCCTAAGGCGAGTGATATAGTCGCAAACACGTTCGATGCATTTACTCGCAGGCTCCTTCATGAAGGCAGACACCGCGGCATCCTCAGTGTCTCGTCTGCCCCAATCTCAGAAGTGGCTTCACATTTAGCACGGACGTTCGCTCACGCCGGTACTTTGTGCCTGCACGTGCACCCGGTCGATGTCGTCAAGAGGACCTTGAAAAGCGGCAGAGAACCCAATGGAACCAATGGTCCGAGCAATGGAATATAGCCATACAGGCGGCGTGGGCTTTTGGCGTTCATTAGGAGCCGCTTCTTTGCAGACCCGGCCGGGCGCGAAGGCTGTGCGCGCGGACTGCTGACCTGCGCGTGTACGCGGGGTTGCCCGCAGGTGGCGTTGGGAGCGCTGTGCAGCCCGCATCGGGATCCAACAATGCCGCCGCCTACGCGAGACCTCATCTTCCGCTTCGCGGCGCTCTCCATTCGCGTTGTCCATTCGCGCGTTGTATGCGGGCCTTTCTGTGTGCTTCAAGTGTATACGTGCGCGTTCTTTTGAGAATGTGAGCATGACGTGAGAGCGAGCAAGTTGTGCAGGTGTGTCCAGTTTGTCCGCGTTTCAGTCATTTTGACGAGCTGCTTGCGTCAAAACTTTTACCATAGCTGTGTACAAGGATCTTAGTTCGGGCTATACCTATGCGCCCCTTCCGCATGAGCTCATTAAGTGCGAAAGGAAATTAACTGCCCCTTTTCGGCTACTGCTCTTTGTTTCTCCCCTTCGGAGTAAATGTAGAGCCGCTAGTAACACAGGTAACACCGAAACATTACAACAATGTTGCATTTTCGTTTTGGTCAATGTTCTTATTGACTCTTTTTTCCGAAAGTTTTTGCAATGCTGCAAGTAAAACCTTTACCTAACTTTAATTAAATAAGCGATATGCACGCACATAGACCACCAGGATGTTGGCAGCAACACGACGGCACGCGGTCAGAGGTGCCTGCGGCAACGTCTCGATATATTAGCCGCCTGTGTTGCTTGCAAGGGTTGGCGCATGCGCAACGCAAGCCGAATCACTTGCCGAAGTAATTCGAATGGAGCTCGGACATACTACACATGTTATATTCATGTTGGCAGCAGTATGAGTCTTCTGTAGAAAGGCACGCAGTCGCTCATTGACAGTCGGTACTTGTAGGTGGTTTTTAGCTGTGCGTATAACGGTGAAGAGTAATGTAAGGGGGAAAAATCAATTAACAATGGGGGAAGTATAGCCTAGGTGGCGCAAGCTGCCACCCAATACAGAGGGTAAAGCCATTATCATCCATCCATCCATCCATCCATCCATCCATAGCCGAGCACGTCAACTTTCAAGAGAGGTCTGACGAGCTCAGCATCCATGAAGACGCAAGGCGGTGTCGATATGGGCAACGCGATCCGCTAATCGAACGCCAAGGTGAGGGAGGGAGGGAGCCGGAGTAACCTATAGAACACAAGCGTGCGGTACGTTGCCTAGCCTGACAAGACAACAGGTGAAGTCACGCGGTGGTCACTAGAGCTACTTCGCAAACAAAGGGAGCCAAGGGAGAACCCAAGATTTCACCAAGCGTCTGCATGACGAACGACAAAAAGGTGCATTAGCAAATTGCGACCGTCCAATGGTGCAACGTGTAAATTTTGTTTCTTAGTTTATTTATCGTACCCTCATGGTGCGGTTATACATAGCAGAGGGAAGGCGCAAAACAAAGGATACAAAATTAAGTAAAAAATGCAAATATATAGAACGAAAAATGTACTATGAGAACTAAAGACAAGTTCAAAGGGAAACGCAAGGAAGTCAAAAGTATACGAAACATATTGTACATCGTCCAATAGGTACCTAACAATATGAAAAAATACAATGCACAAGGGTAACAACTATAACAAAATAACATGCTCCAAGTTTAAGTACTCAGTTATAACACAAAGACTTATAATGCGGTTTTAGAGTTATAAGCATCTAATTATGCTTGTTAGCGACGCGGGGAAGCTATTCCACAGTCCTTGCTAGTATGGGGACGAAACGAACACAATCACGTGACAGTGTCAACGCGGAATATTTATTGGTTTCTGGTTTATGGGGGTTTAACGTCCCAAAGCGACTCAGGCTGTGAGGGATGCCGTATAATGAAGGGCTCCGGAAATTCCGACCATCTAGGGTTATTTAACGTGCACTGACATCCTTTTCACGGTGGTTATTGCGAAATGAAATATATATGGTGGCGTTTTAGCCCAGAGATTGGTTATCTGGAAATGAAAGGCGCGGTGACTGTCTTACTTCTTGGTGGACACCTCAACCGCGCCTTGAAGAAAGGAACGAGAGAGAACCCTCTGAGTATGATAGTACGTCTTACGGACAGACGCAGGCGATATAATTTGCGAGCGGATATACCGGTAGGTGCAAGAACGGTTTCGTTACAAGCATTGCCTGTTATCCAGTAATTCTTTAAGATGCTGAGCGATTTTATATTGCTTCTAGAGGTTTTTTGAGGGTAACGTGACCGAGATCCCAGAATGATGATGCTCACTCATGTTGTGGACGAATGCAAGTTGTGCAAAAAAAAAAATAGTTTCTGCGATCTTAACGAGGGTTAAAAATTTCGGCAAATGTATCTTGGTGTATACACGTCTTCAGTACGATTCTAGGAAGATGCTTTTTTTGTGTGGGTAGCTAGCTCGTGGCTTTAAAGGAAAGAAAGATAGAAAAAGAGACGAGAAGTGGGATGCCTTGTTCAGGCGCTTTTGTATCAGGTTTACGGGGAGTAAGACTGAACAGTGTACTCGATATGAAAGTGATCGATCGCGCGCCATTCAGCGCTTATCGGCAATGTACCAGCTAAGCCAGCAGCAACTTTTGTACTCTTGTTTTTATTTTCTCCTGCGGAAGAGAAGGCGTGGATCGAAACTACGGCTTGGAGCAGATGAAAATTTTTAACCTGATTATCCGCCAGCCTTTAATCGATTAATTTATCGATTAATCGTTTATGAGGGCTGAATGCAGAACAATTTATTCAAAAAGTGTGGTTAATTCAATCCACCAGACTGCTTTTTCTGGCCACTAATGTGCCATCCTTGCCTCTTCACACGGTTCATCAAGCGACGAAGATACGACGTCTGTGTATGATTGCGCGTTTTTACGACAGCAACATTTTGCCATTATTTGCCAGCTTTATTGATTTAAGGTTTTAGTTCTTTCATTTGATGCACACTGTCACCGCAGGATTACAACCGCATCCGGTGTCTCACTGCGGCGGATTGCTTAATCCCGAAAAACATTCCTCTGAAAAGCGCGCGAAAGATCATTGCTGAAGCTGGTCATTGCTAGGTCACGCGACTTTAAGCGATTAGACAGCTAGACAAAATCAATCGCACCTAAGGCGTTAATCGAATAACCGGAAGATTTATCGAGCAAACCCAGAGACTTAATTAATCAAAGCTCCACCAATGTGTCAGTGTGAAACGCCACCAGGATAACGGAAACTGGAGCGCACTTCACGGGTTATTGTTGGACTTTGTGAGGTGGTGTTGATATTTATTTAGCTGGTTGTTAAACGCTAGGAATAACGCTTCAATCGTTGGTTGGTTAGTTGGAAGTCCATACACAACAATTCGGGACAACATAGCATTTTTGAACGTTATAGAGTTTATGAACGCAGTTTTTCCATATATTGGAAGATTTCACTATAACAATCAATATATCCGAAGATCTTCCTTAAACAGGCTTGCATTTTTTTTTTGCTATTAACGTTTTTGCTATCGTCAAAGGCTTTCCCCATTTGGTTTTCTATGTCTTAACTGCTCCATGCGAGCGACGGACAAAAGTTAAAAAAAAAGTTTTTGCTAAACGTCCGAACAATGGACCATGACGTTCAACATTTTTCCATAACAGTATATAACTTACATTTTTCTAATATTCACAAGTTTTGTCTAAGAATGTTGGACGTGTGCAGAAATATACAAAATACTTGTCCTGGTCCGTGCACACTGTTCTCTCTTCATTCCAGCCCGAATGTATTCGTTCAAAGCACATTTTGCCTGCAGAGACGCTAAACCAAACACAAAGCCGCAACTGAAACCCCTTATGGCTCGCTTGCTCCTACCGCATATTTTGATTACACACGTATTCACTTTGACCACAGTCTCGGAAAAGGACACATTTTCTTTTTATTCCTACGAACTTCTACAGTGCAGAAATTTCGCCAGCTTCCTTTTGTGCTCGTACGGCTGCACTTAGGCGAGAGGCTATAGAGTAAAGATGTGTTGAGCGCGAGGGCCACGAAAGTTTTCTTCATAGGTGCAATTTGAATTGCAACTCAGAGCTCAATGAAGTGTAGTTCGCGCGACGCGCAAATGCTTGCATTGCTAGTATTATGTAATGGAATAAATATATTTACAAGAGGAAAACGAAGGTATGTACAGGGAGAGAGAGCCGAACAACAAAGGGGCAAGCGGCCCAGCGCCACAACACACATTTCTTCCTCGTTTTTGTCAGCGTCTACGGCCGTGACATGCCAGTGCGAAAAAAAAAAAGATTTTGTTGAATAGTAATGTGAATCGGGTTTTGGAAGAAATAATAGCGCAATGAAAAGACACACGCATGAAAAGGCCGAGGAAGACACAGGGCAAGCAACACAGTACACAGGAATCGGGTTCTGCACTGCTTACCGTTGATTGGCGTTTTTTAGCCACATATAGTCTTTGTGCCAATATAAGTTCACGCAGCAGTGTGTAACGATCCTCGCCAGTGATAAAAGCGAGGCAATAATTGACAATGACGAAATTCCCAGAGAAATCTAATCAGTAAAAAAATTAATTGAACGAATTAGTAAATCGAATTTCGAAATTCGATGTACCGCTTTTGAGGGTGACCCGCCGCGGTGGCTCAGTGGTTAGGGCGCTCGGCTACTGATCCGGAGTTCCCGGGTTCGAAGCCGACCGCGGCGGCTGCTTTTTTATGGAGGCAAAACGCTAAGGCGCCCGTGTGCTGTGCGATGTCAGTGCACGTTGAAGATCCCCAGGTGGTCGAAATTATTCCGGAGCCCTCCACTACGGCACCTCTTTCTTCCTTTCTTCTTTCACTTCCTCCCTTATCCCTTCCCTTGGGGCGCGGTTCAGGTGTCCAACGATATATGAGTCAGATACTGCACCATTTTCTTTCCCCCCAAAACCAATTATTATTATTATTATTATTATTATTATTATTATTATTATTATTATTATTATTATTATTATTATTATTATTATTATTATTATTATTATTATTATTGAGGGTCAGAAGGCGGGGAGAAGGGAAGGGGTGACACTGCTATCTATACATGTCGCGTGTTGACGCCGGGGCTTGGCGAGAAGTCAAGAGGTTCAGTTACCACTCAGAAGTTCAAGAACAGTTGCCACCTTGAAACGGCATGTGGTTGCATGGGTACTGTGCAGCAGTGGGTTTATGTTCGCTGACCCCTGTAAATTAGGCAAACTCGTTGTTGAGTTAGTTGGCACATACCTAGGAAGTTGGAACAGCTTTTCTGCCACACAAGAAAACCCATCCTGAGGGCGGAGAGCAAAGCATGGGCGTCTGAATACGTGTTTACCTTTGCTGCAGATTTCTTCAGGCCATTAATTTACCGATTTCCGTTCTTGGCATACCACGGCGGGTACATACCAGTGAAGGGGTTGCTCTAAATTTCCGCAAGGTTAAGTGACCTTAAAATCTACAGCGAAGTGATAGCTTTAATTTTGGAGGTGCCAGTGGAGTCAAAGTGGTCCTGAGCTGCTATGGACATCAACAGGAGTGCAGGTATATTTGCTTACTCACTGTGGCGATGTAGAACCCATTTGATTACATAACTATAAACATGCAACATTCAAGGGCCATGCCGCCTGGTGCACGGCACATGCACACGAGCGCACACTTGCATCCACGGTTGCCAGAATACATATGGTACACTGCCGGCTTTAGCGCACGATACGCTGTCACACTCACACTTCCTTTAGAGCACACACAGAGAAAGTAGAAGACGAAATGATGACAGCATTTGCAAAAAGAATTTTGAGCATCTATTTGTCTCCGCTTGTGTATTAGCCAATCCCCCGCAGGGGGTCAACAACGACAACATCATCACCTTGAAGTCAACAACGACAATATCATCATCATCATCATCATCATCATCATCATCACATCATCACCAACACCACAACAACCAACAACAACAACAACAACAACAACAACAACAACAACAACAACAACAACAACAACAACAACAACATTTCTTTTGTCTACCCGAACATTGACGAAAGTAAGGGCTGGGGGAAGCATATGACCACTGAGAGCTTGCTATTCTTCGCACCTCCCAAGTTCGCTTCTTCCCATTTGTGCACAGCCCATGTTCTCACACTCTGCAATTGCCTCCTGCAGCTGAACCACGCAGAGTGGGCCGACATGCAACCACAGCTTCGCTGTCACATTGTTGTCGGTCGCCGCAAGTGACCCCCGCGGCCGCGGCTGGGTCCTCTCCGCGACCATTAGCCCCATCGGTGGCCGCCTTCCCAAGCATTCATCGTCGCGTTCGCGCGCTGTGCGTGCATTGCGGTCATCGCGGCACGTGCTTGCGTGGGCGGACTCGGCCGGGCGTTTTCCTGCAGTGCCGACAGCTCGTAAGTGGCGTCCCTTTGTTTGTTTGTTTGTTGTTTGTTTGGGTCGCTCGGCGGCGCACCGTCGCCCGCACACCCCTCTTTTCTTTCCATCTCTCTCTCTCTCCCTCACCTCAGAGTTTCCTGCGTGCGCCGCTAATGAATTCAACTCTCCCCAAGCGCGCCATGCAGGCGCTAACCGCAATTGGCTGTCGCACGGGAAAATGCCACAAACGCGCCCGATCTCTGGAGGTCGGGAAGGAGAGCGCAGAGGAGGGAGACCGGTGGAAGCAGCGGCAATTACAAGTTCACATCCCGTGGGCGTCGCACTTTGTGGGGAGGAATGTTCAGCGCGCTGGTACCTGCAGGCCCGCAACGCAAGTAGCGTGACAAAGAAAACGATGACTGAAGAAGCGAAACGGGGATGCGCGATTTTTAGTGCATTCGGGTCACTACACTGGGTGTAACCCGCACATCACGAGTGCAGCGGTCGTGGTGAAGCGATTGGATGATGCGTTGGCGTTGTCACCGCAGCGTCAATTCGACGGGGAAGGATGAAGATAGGAAAGTTGTGATGTTCTTCTTTGAATACAAGTGCGGGGCTTTGCTGCTGGCGTTCGATACCTTACATTGGCTAATTGAAAATAATACGGCGCATCTGTACTCGTCGGACTCGCAATGTGCATATGGTGGTAAAGTGGTACCTGGTGTAAGTCCTGGAAACGAAAACACGTTCTCTCCTGGGGGCGTAGGGAGATTATGCTGCTGTCACCCCCAACAAGTGCGACCGAAAAAGGCTCCCTTTTCGCTGACCGTGTCATGCTGTGCACAAGGACACGCCGTTCGATTCGTAAACTCGTTCGCGTTATTTTGTCAGAGCTTCAAAAATATGAATGGACGACCTCATAATGGGCAGAGGACTGTCCGAGAAAAGAGGTATACTCAGGAAAAGGCAACGCCGGAGCGCTGCTTATGACGTACATATTAAATCGATTATTTGCATATACAAGCGAGGTTATTAAAAGGCATTTGAATAACCTCGCTTGCTTTTCTTCCACTGGAAATTTTGACGACGAATGCAACTTTATATATTGATCGGGAAACAATGTCAGTCAGTTGCATGCAGCTGCGCACTCTGTAAGGCTTTATGTAAGGCGTCAGCTTCTTGGCTTACAGTGCGGTTCGATCACGTAGCATGTTTAGCATCAGAATGGCACTCTCTCAGCCGTTGCTTTGACATTCTCGCTGAAACAGATACAATGGGCTTAGTTTTTGTCTATAGGTGATCTGTATGTGCGCTCACAGTACGAATGGTGGCTGGTTGAGCGCGGTTCAGTATACACACAATGCTAATGCTGACACTCTACTAACGGCAGTTTGGAACCTACTCCGGCATTTCCAGTTCACGGGCCGGTATTCCTGGTTCCGGGCGCGCCTTTCACCGCAGCAAATGATACCGAGCGACCGCGCTGGACACAAAGGCTCGCTTGCATACAGCGTCGCATGTGAGTGCGCTTACTGGAGGGGCTTTCGATGTCACTGTGCGGCTTACTCTGCCCGGCTGTCGGTGACAGCGTGGACATGTGCCCTTATCACTTCTCTCTTCGAGGCGCACTTTGGACGCACAACGTGTGGATGCGTGCCACCGAGACAATTGGTTTGAAATCGCGCCCGAAAGGTTATAGTGCCCGCCGATTATTTCGGGCATTGCCATGACGATGCGTCACAAAACAGCCGCTTGATTACGTTTGGCGGCCTTGATGTCCTTGATGTCCTTGGTTATTTTGTAGCGTACAGCAAGACAGTTCCGGTTTTCAAGAACAAATAAATATAAAATATAGCCCATGCCTTTGGAGACAGTGAGAGTTAGCGAGCGCTGACAAATTATCACTTATTCTTTCGTCGTTATAAAGAAAACTATACTCAATCACTTTTCCATTCCAGGGGGCTTCCTACACAGAAATGCACGCTGGAGACTCCCGGCATTTAAAACTGCTAAGTCATTTTTATGCATTACTAATGAAAGAGCTGACATAATGGTTATATGATGAAATTTCGAACATAACGTTGGGAATGAAAGGCTGATATACGATGCAAACGTAACAATGCGAATGAATGGTGTCGGTTTAGCGAGTGACACTGTAGAAAATGGATACAGCTAAAATACCGAAGCTGAAAGAGGAGGATCTCTGACTTCCTTACCTCCGTGACTACGCCTCTGCGCCTACGCCTTTGTTAAGCATGGCTGCCTCTAGCTCTTACAGCTGGCGTTCTGTACTGCAAAGTTTGCGTCGAAATTCCCTGAGAAATCTGCTTCGAGTTTCGCACCGAGCCATTTTTTTTTTTGTTAGCCACTCGTCTGTCAGGGTCCTGGCCTCGAGTAACTAGCTGTCTAACTCTTACATGACCCACTTTGCAAAATGACCTGTTTGTGATTAGAAAAAAATACAGAACGATTACGACTGCATAATGCGAATGTTTGAGCGTTAGCTGCGGTGTGACAGCAAAGAAAGAAGCCGGACGCTGGGCCGGATGACGCTTGTACCCATCCTTGTCAGGCGGTGGGTTTCGAACCAACCACCTCCCACAGCAGAGGCGGATGCCGTAGCCACCAGGCCACCCCTCACCCTCTTCTCTCTCCCGCTTCCCTAAAGGAGGAAAGAGGGGTTTCTCTCCCTCTCTCTTTCTACTTTGTCACCTGCCTACAGATGGCGCTGCGGACGCCGACGACGGCGCGAAACTGAGGATGAGCTAATAAGAGCCAACGCTCTATACCGGTGTTGACAGGCTTCTTCAGGTGTCCGCAAATATATATACCAACAGCTTTCTTACATGTGAAGCTGGCTTGTTTAAATATTCAGGAGCCAGATTATCGGAGCTGTTTGTACGTATACTTAAGATCGGTTCTTGAATGGCGGGCATCCGTGCGTTGGTCGTCCACAATAGCCAGCGAACATGACGGACATGGCGACATGCGTTTTTGCTCTTGGCGATCTTGTTACCCAAAACGGCAGGCCGCTCGGACTGATCTTGTGTTTCTCTTGCACTTTCGTGGATCTTGCCCCTCCCCACAGATGAAGCGTGCCTTGATCGATATGATGTCGTCAGTGATAACTGAGTCACCAGTGCGCTTGTTTTACCCTCCTAAGCCTCGGGATCAAAGCCTAGCTGCGTTGACTCTGACTTTTTATTTTTCATTTTACGTTTACTACAGGCCATGAAGTATTCGGCAGATTGTATTGGCAGGAACCTCGAACATTCCCCAGGTTGAACGGGGGGTTGCTTACGTCTGGGAAGAAACACCTAAGAGAGATCTGTGCTGAGTGTATATGTGCTGGGTATTGGAAATACAGCATATAGTTGCGTACGTTTCTTGTCTTTTAGATGGGGGTTTTAGTGTGCGGCGTATCGACTACTGCTAGGAGATGCCCGTCAATTCCAATTCAGTTGCAATATTTAGGTGAACCGGAATGCACTGTCGATCGGCCCGCCGCTATACTGCTGGCCATGCAGGCACAGCTCCTTTTGCGCTATACGCGAGAGTCCTTTGCACGTTTATTTCGATAGGTAGCTCTCACACACCTCCGTGCTGCTGTCATGCACAACTTCATCTTCCGTGTCAACTTCTTTGACCGTAATCTTCATCGTTGTTTCGTCAAAAGAAATAATGTGTGGTACCACGACTTCAATTTAAACTTTTGAAAAGTTACGACTGTGTGGTTGTCTTCTCGTATAGAAACTGTTGATGCCATGCTGCGTTCAAAGTCGGTGCACCAAACTACAGACTTGAGAGTGTTGAAAGATACTGATGGCATTAACCTTGTGATTATTATGCTCGCAATTAACGCACGGCCGTAGCGACACTTAGATGTAATAATTAACGCTCGAGAATTTGGGGCAGGTCTATGTCGCCACGCCAACAGTCGCCCGCAATAGCCATCAACTGCTGCTGTCTCCATCTGGAGTCCAGGTCAGCGTCTTGAAAAAATTTTGGACGAAAATGGGAAACCTCCTTCATATATGATTCGTTTCCGCGCGGGTGAACAATATCTCGAACTTCTGGACACATTTTTTGCTTTTGCAGTCGCAGATGAACGAACTGAAAGTGCATTAGAGTGAGGAATTTGACGTGAACAAAATGAAAAATTTGGTTACGTGAAAACCTCTCGCTGATCAATTCAAAAGCGCAGCGCATTAATTTATTAAATGCTATACTCCATTCCAGTACTCTGGAGAAGGCAGGAAGGACGTTGCAACAAAAAGAAAGCATAGACAAGCGCGAAGGACGGTTCATAAGAAAATCACGGAAAACACAAAACACAAAAAGTAATGAACACATTAACTGTGAGCAATGAGCAGTCAACGAGGCTGGTTGTGGCATGCTGTACGGTTGCTTGTTTGTTTGTTTTGTTTTTCACTCGCTTTGAATGCACGCGCGCTTTCAGGATGCTTCTGTCCTGCATCTGGTGCATGACTATTTAAAAATGAGCCATGCCTACTACACGCTCAATAACAGAAAGGGGCATGCGTGTCTTCCCTGAAGATAGGCCAGAAGCGGATTTATTTGTTACTGTGATGGCAGTGGACAAATAACATGCTCTCTAACGAACGCTCGTTAGGCATAACATATATTCATACAGGACAGGAAACTGTATATAAGGCGCGAAGCGACTAGTCTATATATTCTTTGGCCGTAGTCTAACCGCAGCCGCGTAATAGCGATTATCTGGTTACTCAAGAAAGCAAAACACATCTACCAATTAGCGAAAGATCCCGAGTTAATCAGCGCCCACAGCTCTTGCGTATACTAACTGCCAGTCCCCTGCACACCTGCATGCGAGGGTCTGAAATGAATGGAAACTCGCATAGGGATAGCTTCGGGGTCTCGGTAGTGAAGAGGGTACGTCTCTGTTCGATCTCTTGGGGCACCTAACTTTACCCTAATCGACCACCCGTCATCATGAAATCGTTATATAGACTGAATATATTTCCACAGTAACAGGACCCTTGCCGCGGCCCCGATACTGTATATAGGTACATTATGCACCGACTACGCTGCGGCGACCACCATACCTTGTTATGAGTGCACTGTGCCGATTTTGTTGCGAATATACAGTAATAAAAAAATGAGAATGAAAATTGGTTTTCAGGAAAGGAAATGGCGCATTGTACACTTCAATCGCGCCGTACGGAAGGGAGGAAGGTGGGAGGTAAAGTAGGAAGAAAATGCTGTCGATATTGGAGGGCTCCGGTATAATTTCGACCGCCTGGGGATCTTTAATGTGCACAAACACTGCACAGCACACAGGCGCCTTTTCCGTTTCGCCTCCATCGAAACGCGGCCGCCGCGGCCGGGTTCGAGCTCGGCAGATATACACTAACGATTCTTGTAGGTGAACAGTGACATGCTTTGCGCACAATCCGCTGGACGTTTTGGGCAGTCTTTCTTTAGGTTCGTTAATATGGCGGCAACAAAGCAATAAAACAAGGTATCTAATTAACTAATTAGACAAAACGGTCGCGCATAACTGGCTGGAGATTATATGCGTTATACCGGCTTCGTGTTGCTTGCCTGTATCCACCGCAGTGGCTCAGTGGTTAGGGCGCTCGGCTACTGATCCGGAGTTCCCGGGTTCGAACTCGACCGCGATGGCTGCATTTCGATGGAGGCAAAACGCTAAGGCACCCGTGTGCTGTGCGATGTCAGTGCACGTTAAAGATCCCCAGGTGGTCGAAATTATTCCGGAGCCCTCCACTACGGCGCCTCTCTCTTCCTTCACTCCCTCCTTTATCCCTTCCCTTACGGCGCGGTTCAGGTGTCCGCCGATATATGAGACAGATACTGCGCTATATCCTTTCCCCAAAAAGAAATTGTTATTATTATTGCTTTCCTGTTACCGCACTATAGAAGCGGCGAGAGGGGTTTAACCTGTAAGGTGGGGTTTAAAGCCCTGCAGATGCTGCACGTGGGCTATATGCCGTATAGTGGGGGTGGTGTGGGGGGGGGGGGGGGCTGAATATTAATTTCGAGTACCTGGTCGTCTTTAACGTGCGCTGACATCGCACAGCATGCGTGTTTGCATTTCGGCTCCACTGAAATAAGTCCGGGATTCGACCCCGCGTCCTTGGGCTCAGTACCCGAACAACATAACGACTGAGCCACCGCCGCGGGGAGAAAGGTTTTAGAGGACGAAACCCAAACCCAATGTCGGAACCCAAACAAACAACGCACTTGAGTCTTCAGTATGCGTCGCCTGCGGAAAGCGTACGAAAGTATCGTCGAGGCATCCGTCGCCAGCCCAGGTGTCCGGGCATATTTTCATCGCAGCCTCTTTGCATGCACGGGGCTGCTCTGGCGGTTGTGTCCGTCCCCCTCTCTTCACCCCCTTCTCCCTCGTCCCTCTCTGCGCGTCGTGTGCGTGATCGGGGTCAGTCGCTCCGAGCGGTTCCGTCGGGACCTATTACGGGGAGACGCCGTTGGCGTTTATCACCTGGGCCCGCGCGCGCTCTCATAAACGCCACGTCACCGCGGACGAGCGACGGACGAAACGTGAGCGCGTCACGAAAACAGTTACCGCCTCCACGGGCATTCTACGCACACACGCCACATAAACGCACTCACGCACACACAAACGCTCGGCGTCATGGGAGCTGTTCCACTGAGAGCTGCGCGCTGTCTGCGCCTTGGCCCCTTGGCTTCGGCGCCGGTCTCTCTGTCTCACCTTTTTTTTTGTTCGTGTTTGCTCGACGTCTGTGGAGGGGTGTCCAGACGCGATGCGGCAACGATGTTTGCCCGGTGCTTAGCCGGTGTAGGCCCCGCTGATCGTTCGCTAACTTGCGAAAGAACGATGGTGCTTGCGATGGGCGTCGCTCGTTAGAGCAACGCTGGGCGCCCGTTTCGAGAGCCCAGTCATGGCCGCGGGTCGTACTGGCCGGGTGGGGGGGGGGGGGGGGGGGTCCTCGTCGTCGCGACGACGCGCCGTTTAGACGGAAAATGCCTTGTTTACGCTTCGATGTGAGCACGCCCTTCAAAACTGCGGACGCGCGCAGTGAGGGGTGATGTGGTGAGACGATCGTGATGCACGCCATTTGGTATAAGGCCTCGTAATTCACCGGTCGCATTTCTGCTGCCCAGGAGCACGCATCGATAGAATAACTTCGACGGCTCTTGGAAGTGAGGGTCGTTCGGATTATTAGCTCGCGATTGCGCTTCCGAAAACTGTCTACCAATCGATTTGCTCTTCCCGCGGGTTACTATAACGGCGTCTTTTATTCGGGTTAAATGCCTTGCGCCATAGGCAACGTTGGTTCGGTGGCTCGCTGTCGAAGGACAGGATAATAAAGATAGCGCTAAAAAGTTGCAGGGTTTTAAAGTAGTTTTAACGTAGACTTGCGAAAGCGCGTGTTCATTATTCACCTCTTTTTTCTGGCATCTGCATGTGCACGCAACCGCGTTTCTCGCTCTTCATGCATCTTCACACCCTCTCTCCACTCGGCGGCAGCTGGCGCGACGCTCTCCTCCCATTGGCTGCAGCTGGCGCGACGCTCTCCTCCCATTGGCTGCAGCTTACCCGGAGCTTACCCGAGTTACTCCGAGGCTCACATAAGATTCTTGGTTAGGACCGAGCCGCCGCGGTGGCTGAGTGGTATGGCGCTCGGCTGCCGGCCCAAAGACGCGGGCTCGACCAGCGCGGCGGACGAATTTCGATGGAGGCGAAATTCTAGAGGCCCGTGTGCTGTGCGATGTCAGTGCACGTAAAGAACCCAGGTGGTCGAAATTTCCGGAGCCCTTCACTACGGTGTCTCTCATAGCCTGAGTTGCTTTGGGACGTTAAACCCCTATAAACAAACTAAACCAAACTTGGTTAGGAACCGTGTTAAGTAGTGCGTTCGGACTGAAATAATCCTGATCTCGGCGAGATGCGCAAAACATGCGACTTACTATAGTGGGATACAACTCAAGAATGAACCGGAAGATGCCCCTCTAAGGAGGCCCACCAGCCAATGGCGTCGACCGCTTGTCATGACGCCGTGGTTAATTCTATTAAGCCGTGGTTATTCTCCATTCATCTGCTACCCCTAGTCATTTCACGCTAGCAGGTCCAAGGGGATCGGTCAAGGGCGAGGATCGGTCGACGCCATTGGCTGGAGGGGCTCCTCTGAGGTGCATTTTCCTCTTCGTTCTTGAGTTTTATCCGAGTACATCAGTCTCGAGCTGTACCTGTTGTAAACTACCACTCCGGCCTCACTTCACAATGACAGGATGCACAAAACGAGAAGACTGATTGGACCGAAAATGTAATGTTCTGTTTAATTTGCAGCGGTAGAGTTATAGGGGACTTTCTCTTTGGTGAACGGTGTCGTATTTCGTTGCCGAAAACCCCCGCGCTCACTCGCTGGCCGGTGAAGGTGATATTAAAAAAAAGAAAAAAAAGCAAGGCGCCTGGGTCTCAGGAACATCGCGGTACGGGTGGAGCAGAATGCTCTCGAGAAAGTTCTATTCGTGGTCACGTGATTCAAGATGCCTGGGCAACGTAAGGACCACGTGAGGTGGAGTGGGCGCTCCCTGTAGTGTGTCATTTTACATCGCAACTATTAATGGCTCGTTTGCCGGTTGAGCGACGTCGGTCGTGTTGTAACCAGACTACGTGACCTCTGTCCAATCACGTGACTCATACAGCACGTCTGATGAGTTCCCAGGATCAAGACGTCGAACTCACGGAGCTCTTTGACGTGATTCGAGATGCGATGGTAGTGTGCTTGCTCTCGAGACGGTGTGGTACACTACTACACTATAATTTATTCGCCCTTTAGGGAGCGCAAAATGTTTGGGGCTGCTTAAATTTTCTGCAGTAATGGTAATAGAAAAAATGCACTGGAGATCATAAGAGGTGATGAGACAAATCTGCGCTAGCAATATGGATTGTGAATTTCACTCTTATAATGATCGCCTTCTTGTTGAGGCTTTGAATTATATTTCGCCGTCGCTTTTACGTTCCGGTGCTGCTTGGGCTTCACCTGGGTGGAGGTGCCTGGATAGTTGACACTTTAACGGGAAGTTGTTTATGAAAACGGTTTTTCCGGATATCGTAAGATTACACCGTAATCATCATCAGCTTGACTACGCCCACTGCAGGACAAATGCCTCTGCCTTATCTCTCTAGTTAACCCTGTCCTGTACCAGCTGCGGCCACCCTATCCCCACAAACTTTTTAATCTCATCCTTACACCTTACATCATCCGCCCATTACACCGTAACGATCGATATATCCGCTTGGAGCTTCTATTTATTGCATAAAACGCGCCCTCTCTGGTTTAACTACTCGATGTGAGCGCAGGATAAATTTTAAAAGCAAGATTTTGCTACACACCGGAAGGCTAGGCCATTCCCATCAATGTGTGCATAACAGAGTATTACAATATTCCACAGCTGCCTCACAATTCAAAGCGATGTCAAAGAAAGCTGGACTGAAGCGAGTAGATGGGTGCATGGTGGGTTGATGGTGGGCGCAGATTCGCCATGATGGATATGGTGGATTGATTGGTGGTGAGAGTGGAGGCTTTCTGGCGCGTGAAAGTGGGCTGTTTGGTGATGGATAGAGGATTATGGAAGATGGAGATGGGTGAAAGTTAGAGGTGGGTGGGTAGGGGGCGGAGGGCTATTAGAACGTTTCGGCGTCACACAACGCTAGACGGACAGATTTTGATCAAGTCCGGATTATTATGTGAACGCATTAAAAAACAACAACAAAACAGTGACCGTATTTTGTAATGATATTTCTCCGATTCATTCCTCTGCCATCGGTCGTTGCGGCCTGTGATGTCGTGAATGACGGCTTTCAAGGGAAGACATTTGCCGGCTCCGATGCCGAAAGCGTGATTGACCAATGGCTATCGAGGAAGCTAAAAAATTTACTGCGTAAATAATCGTTACGAAATACGGCCTCAGAAGCGTTTAACCCACACTCATTAACGAAGAAAACAATAGAGAAATGACGTGCAGGTGCGGCCATAATATTACCGAGCCCTATTCGGCGTTTGAAATTTACTCACACCTTCCGTAGAGAAGATATGATGGTTTCTTGGGTTCATAAGCGAGCGGACGATCGGCATGTGCTAAGATGAACATGCAGTCATTCCTAATTTTCGCTAGGTTATTCGTGAAAAAATCGCCGAGGCCTTGCTCCGCAATATTACGGCCGGCACTGTACACGTGAGCAGAAGCCGAGAACAAATCAACAGTAATCAAACCTGACACATTGACCTGTCTGCACGCGTGACGCCGCGGGCATTTCAATGGGCGATGAAGGAGGACCGAGACCCAGTTTGCCTCGCAGCGAGGCACGTGCGCCTTCAATGCCGGAACCTCGCTGCCGACTCCGAGACAGGGTGTTTATCGTTCTCGGCACTTCCGTGTTCTCTGAGGCCATTTATTGCGATTGCCAGAAACAGGGCGGCCGTCCTTCTCCATTTGCTCGGCCCAGTGCAGAGCACTCAGTCGTTGTCCGTGGTGTATACGTCCGCCCTTCGTCAGTAGACCGATCGCCCCGCCCCTAGCGTCTATTGCATGACATCAAAGCCACCGGCGAAGTGACCTCTGTGTACTCGCAGACGTGGTAAGGAGGCAGATACATGAATACGCTGCAAGAGAATGGTGAGTTGGGCGAACTGGTACGTACACGCATCGCGAAGAATAAATACATGAATACCACAAAAGACTCGCGCAAAGGAAGACAGTGTTCTACATCGTTCGTGCCGACTTGTCGTTTGCTCTTTCATTGTAATCCTTTGCGCCGTATTTTGTTTTCCTTTGCAGCAGACAAGTGCTTTGATGTCTAGCCAGAATTTTTTTCTGGAACCAGGGGAGCAGCGAGAGGTAGGGGCTGCTGGGATATTGATGCACTTAGGAAGCCCGGCGTGTAGCGCGTATCCATGATATGGGCTCTGGCGTGCGACAGACTCTAAGCATATTTGTCGTTGGCCGCGCGGGATTCGATCGTCATTTGGTAGACGACCACACTGCTCCACCAAGTCCCGGATGTTGGATCACTAAAGCAGGGCTGCGCCGAGCGTTCCAACCGTATGCCGAGGCGCAGCTTATGTATATCTTCGACACCGGGACCACGCTCTTGTGCAGGGGGCGCAACACTTCGAGGAGACACGCTTTTAGTCCGGACAGCACTTCTTCCCTCTGCCCTCGCTAAGCCTACTGACAGGAGTATACTGCACAGACACGTCCTCGCACATCCACGGGCGAATGATATATATGCATGCAAATACAACTGAGTGCGGGGCGTTCGCGGATGTGCCGGACTCTCTTAACGGTAGCAACGAAAGAGCCCCGAGCTGCTCTGACGGTTCCCTTTGATGTGCAGCCTACCCAGATCTTCATGAGCAGCCTCTGATACGGAACGCGTTGCTGCGCGAATGTGGGAAGAGCATATATAGGTTTCAGGAAGCAAGGCAGACTACAAATAAAGATAGTTGACCACAAACCATGCGCTGGACTTTTTTTGTTTCCTAGCCTGCGCGGTTTCTCGTTCGTTTATTATATAATACTTCTTTCGAGCCAACGCCATCAGCTCCTTCATAACCTTGCAAGAAAGGCAATTGCATCACTCCGAGGAGCTAATCTTAAATTTTTCGGTCTTAAACTTGCTAAAAAATGCATAAAGCACATTAAAGAAAATGTCCCAGAATTTTCGCAGCAACTATCGTGTTTCTGAAATTTCACTCGTGAGACATCTTTAAATAAATTACCGCAATCTTTGCCTCGCTCGATTGCAAACGAACAGCCTCACAAACAACATTTTCTCGAAAATGCAGCGCTTGATGAAATCTGCTTTTAGCGGAGCGTCGGTGTGCCGAAAAATATTGGAGCATTAACAATTTAACGTAACTCTTATGCTCATCGGGAGCTTATATAAGAAGGCAGCCACCATCAACACCTTCCAGTGGGCGCGTCGGCTGGCCGCCTGTCAGCATGTAAAACCCTGAAGAACCGCTGTCTACGTCTCCAAGTTGGAGCAGGACCTACCAATGCGACAGGTAGCAGACAGATTTCTTGTCGGTGTACCCCTCATACCTTGGAACAGGCAAATGCAGCCGCAGATCGTGATCCACGTACGAGGTTCCTTCAGTGCGGCCAGGAGGTAAGGTTTCAGCCAAATGGCCATCAGAAGATGCTCCATCCAGTGACAGTCGTCTGTCTCCCAACATCTCCGTGTATTCAGCCTTTGATTGAAGCAGATCAGACAACAGAGTTCAAGCTTTTGCAAAGAAAGCTGATCAAAGTTTTACAAGATGGGGCACTGGGGACCCTTTTGATTTGGATGCAGCGGGAGTCTGTGCGCTTATACAGGCGCACGGAAACGTATATATAGAGAACCGAGGAAATACATAGCATGAATAGTTCCGCGTCTTGGATGCGTGACACTCCGAGACACACAAATGCAGCTCTCTTGGGCATCCCTTCAGCTCTGGACACTAATTCAGAACGAGGGACTCACCCTCGTCCATAATCCGCAACAACATACGCGCATCGGTAATAGCGTGCAACACAACACCACCCCCGATCTCTACACTCACAAAGAATATCACACAATGTCAGTGGTCGCACACGCAGACCTCCCTAGGCAGCGACCACTACATAATTGAAACCTCACTCTCACTAAACTCACTCCCTCCCTTCATGAAAAAGAAGCTGCAGATCACAGACTGGGGCAAGTTTCGGAACCTCCGGAACGACGCCCCCACCCAAATCAAACACCTTGCGAGGTGGGTGGCAGAACTCACAAAGGACGTCGCTGCAGCGACATCTGAGATCCCGAGCAATCGGGAATCGGACGCGGTCGACAGCAGACTCCTTCACATGTGGGAGGCTCACTCGGGCCTGCAGAAACGATGGCTTCGTAGCAAACACAACAGATCACTCAAGTTAAGGATATCAGCCTTGATCAAGGAAATAGAGGCACACGCAGCACAACTATCCCGTCAGCAGTGGGGCAGCTCTACAACCGCATGGAAGGCAACCTGGGCCTAAGAGACACATGGAAATTTCTACGCTGCTTCTTAGAACCCCACAAAACGGAGAGCACCCAACAGCGTAATGTAACGCGCCTCATTCACAGAATAGGTATGGATGATGATGTCCTGATCCAGAATCTGAAAGACAGGTACCTCACAACAACTCCCAAATTACCCCTCCCTTCCTACTTGGGCGTAGAAAACCCCGAGCTCGACGCGGACATAACAACGTGGGAGGTTAGAGCAGCAATGTTCAAACCTCGCACCACGTCTGCGCCAGGAGCAGACAGGATCACAAACAAAACGATACGAAAGTTGGACGAGAACTCCATCCAAGCCCTAACAGAACTTTTCAACAAGCACTGCAAGGAAGGTACTCTTCCCTCCGAGTGGACCCACGCGAGGGCCACTTTCATCCCCAAGCCCGGAAAACCGCTGGACCTGTTAAACCTCAGGCCAATCTCCCTCACGTCATTGCTTGGAATAGCTATTTGAGCACGTAATCTTAAACAGACTGCAAAATTACATTCAAACAAAAGAGCTCTTTTCCCACACAATGCTGGGATTCCGAAGCCATCTATCAACACAAGACGTAATGCTTCAAATCTCAGAAGAAATCCTACATCCCAGACATTGCAAACGCACACGAGCACTGCTAGCCTTAGACCTCACCAAGGCGTTTGACAATGTCCAACACACAGCCATACTGGACGCCTTATCCAATCTAGGAGTCGGAACTCGAACACATACCTACATAGCGGCTTTCCTACGAGACCGCACAGCGGAAATCAAACTAGGCCCTATAGAGTCCCCCTCCTTTCCTCTGGGCAGCAGGGGAACACCGCAGGGGTCAGTCTTATCTCCCCTACTCTTCAACATCACTCTCATCCCCATGGCTCGCAAGCTAGAGCGCATCCCAAACCTCTCCCACTCCTTCTATGCAGACGACATTGCCTTATGGACCACCATGGGAAATGTTGGGGCCATGGAAGAAACCCTTCAAGCAGGTGCGGACGCGGCAGTGGAGTGCGCAGCCTCTATAGGCCTCGCGTGATCCTCTGCTAAGTCTGAACTCTTGCTACTCCACGCGACCCCGAACCGCAACAGGAAGGAAAACCCCTCCATACACGTCGAGGTCAATGCCAGAGGTTGAAAAGATACGCATCCTAGGCATGTTCTTACAAACAATGGTCGCAACCCGGAGACCATCTCCAAACTAACAATCACGACATATAAAACCATCCGACTGATTAGAATAATAGCCAGCAAGCACCGATGCATGCGTGAACATGACCTGAGGCGGCTGGTACAGGCTTTCGTGATTAGTCGGATGGTTTACTCCCTATAGAATAGATCCGCGTCTTGGATCCATGACACTCCAAGACACACAAATGCAGCTCTCTTTGGCATCACTTCAGCTCTGGACACTAATTCAGAACGAGGGACTCACCCTCGTCAATAATCCGCAACAACATACGCGCATCGCTAACAGCGTGCAACACAACACCACCCCCGATCTTACACTCACAAAGAATATCACACAATTTCAGTGGTCGCCAGAGGTTGAAAAGATACGCATCCTAGGCATGTTCTTACAAAACAGTGGTCGCAACACGGAGGCCATCTCCAAACTAACAACCACGACATATCAAACCAACCGACTGATTAGAAGAATAGCCAACATGCACCGAGGCATGCGTGAACATGAACTGAGGAGGCTGGTGCAGGCATTCGTGATTAGTCGGATGGTGTACTCTCTTCCCTACCTCTACCTCACAAAGGCGGAACAGGAGAAGGTAGATGCACTAATAAGACAGGCATACAAGTCAGCCTTAAATCTCCACAAAGAGCTCCCACCACCCATCTTCTACGGATGGGAGTACACAATACACTACAAGAACTAACTGAAGCTCATCGCACGGCTCAGATTGACAGACTCACCTCCACAAATACAGGTAGACACATTCTCGACTCTCTAGAGATTCAGCCAACAGGTCCACCCCCCCAACAACACCCACGCCATCCCAACACACATCAGGGACAGACTCATAGTTCACCCTCTGCCCCAAAACGCACACCCAGTTCACAACCAGTCCAGACGCGAAGCTCGTGCCAAGCACTTTACATAAAGCTCATGCAAACGACAAAGACGCGTTCTACGTGGACGCGGCAGAGTACATCCACCATTCGGCCTACGCCATCACTGTAGCAATGCATGACCTCAGACACATAGTCCCGTGCTCGATCAAGACAACAACCTCACTTGAAGCCGAAGAAGCAGCCATAGCGCTTGCCATGTCCTCCTCCGCTGCCACATTCATTCTGAGAGACTCTAAAGCAGCAATCACGAATTTTGCACGGGGACAGATTCATTCTACTACCAGAAAAATTCTCAATTCTTGCTCCACAGAACCCCGACCAGTTCAAATAGTTTGGGTGCCAGCCCACGCAGGTAACCCCGGCAACGAAGTGGCCCACTCTCTTGCTCGAGCGTACGTCAACCGAGCAGGGCACACCGTAGACCGGGGTAGCGCTAGGGACCGGCTCGTCACTTATCATGAAATAACCCTCCATTACAGGCAGCAAAGACTCGTCTATCCCACACCACACATCTCCCTCTCGAAAGAACAACAAACTACCTGGAGACAGCTCCAGGCTCGCACATTCCCTTCACCGGCTTTGTTAGCCCTTATCCACCCAGGCCAATACAGACCCGAATGCTCTCTTTGTGGGGCTATGACCACATTTTATATCTCTGCCGAGAATTCCAACCACCATCTCGCTGGAACTTCGCGGACAAAGAGGGTTGGGAGATCGCGGTCTCCAGCTCCGAACCGACCTCACAAAGATGGCTGGTAGAGTGGGCTGGTCAGGTCGCCGCACGTCATGGACTGTTGGCCACCACCCGGGATCAAGAGCCAGACAAACCTTAGGCAGTGACTCATCCATAAGGCTCACAAATAAAGTTTTCGCCTACCTACCTACCTGGGCATCACTTTAAATTGTCAGGCAACTGTTGAATATTGTAAGACACTGTTACGAACATACTGACAGTAATGGTATAACCATCCGATGCGTAGCAAAATCATGCTTTTAAAGTTCGTCCTGCACTATAACCTATAGTAGTTAAAAAGACTGTCATAGAAATCCGGTAAGGAGTGTTCTTTGTCAATAAACAGCAGAAAACTACAAGTGTCTCGAGGAGGGATCTGCGGATATATTGACTGTGGTGGTGCAGTCTTGAAATAATAATATAATAAAATTGGTTTTTGGGGAAAGGAAATGGCGCAGTATCTGTCTCATATATCGTTGGACACCTGAACCGCGCCGTAAGGGAAGGGATAAAGGAGGGAGTGAAAGGAAGAAAGAGGTGCCGTAGTGGAGGGCTCCGGAATAATTTCGACCACCTGGGGGATCTTTAACGTGCACTGACATCGCACAGCACACGGGCGCCTTAGCGTTTCGCCTCCATCGAAACGCAGCCGCCGTGGTCGGGTTCGAACCCGGGAACTCCGGATCAGTAGCTGAGCACCCAACACTGAGCCACCGCGGCGGTATGCGAAAAAGTTGCGTTCGTAAACAACTTTCCGTTGAAAAAATATACGCTTGTCTAGAATTTCTGGGTATGACGCAAACATGCAAGCATGCGCACTCATCCCTCTTTACAAACAACACACACGGTCGAGCTTCTTGAAACCCCTTGGGGGCATTAATGGCAAAACCAAACACGAAGGGAAAACGGCTCAAATCTACATTTTTGAGATCAAAACAAGTGAAATGAAAAAAGTTGTAACAAACATATAACCCAGATCAATTATGAGTCGGAAGAGTGCGGCCAACTCAAGATGACTGTAAATCGTAAATTATTAACAACCTGCGAACGGCACAAAAATCTAGCGCGAGCATGGCAGAATTAGAATTACAGACCTGTTATAAACGGTCCCTTACATAACAGCCTGCATCAGGACTGTGCATGATAAAATGCCTTGTTTCGTCAGTAAGCTATAGATGGCAATTATTGTCAGTGCTGCCCATGAGTTGGCTGTTACAAAAGCAAACAAAAGAAAAGACAAAAAGTCGCAAAGCCTTCTCCAGGAACACGAATCCGAACGGCCGGCTAGAATCTGAAAAAAAACTCGGGAGTATGCGTACACGCCTGACTGCGCATTTCGGAGGTCATGCAGGTATATAGGGGCTGCGTAACTGCGCGACTTCCCTTTAAACTGTATTTCGGCTTCTTTCACGAGAAGCGGGTCATTGTTGAGGAACTCCAAGAAAGTGCCGCAGCAAGAATGACAGCGGCTGAGCCGAAAGAACGGATGACATAACGGTGAAAGCAGATTTCTTTGTCAGGTTTCACGCAAAAAAAATAAATAAAATGAAAGAATGAGGCTAGGTATGTTGCGCAACGTGCCGACTATTTGCGACACCCCCACTCGTTGTCAACAAGGCGTAAATGTCCCGGCCAGCTTACGCCGCCGACGACGACTTAGCCGCGCTTCCACAATGGACGCTCGACTGTATGGCCCGCAGGCCGCCCAGCAAAAACCGCCGGGCGGTGCGCTTTCGTGCACGGAGCGGCAGTGTTAAGCAAAGAGTGTTGGACGGCCGAATAACGTATACGTCATTCATTGCTGCGTTCTTTGCGCGGAGCTTCTTCTCCATTGTATAGTGAACTCGTAGCAAAACGTGCGCCGCAAGTCCCGAAGCTTCTGCACCTTGACGACGATGACTTATAGCGAGTTGGCACTCAGCTGACATATATAGGAACGCAAAAAAAAATTAAGAAAGGACGGGGGCCACTGATGAGGACACTTGCAGCTAGGTTATTGGTTTAAACCCACCCCTTTTTATGCAGATTACTTCTACGCTGTGCGCATATTTTCGTCATGCACGTTATATGACAGACAACTGAAGAAATAACGCTTAGGTTGCAACCAATGAAATAAGCGGAAGTAGCGCTTGTTTGTGTCCAGTCTCGTCCTTTTTAAACTCCCGCAATGTTTTTTCTGTACCGAGTTATTATTTTTTTGACGTTTAAAGACTTTTATTTTACATCCTGCGAGATATACGCCGATGCGGTCTCCCTGATAAAAGTGGTTTGTAGATTGCCTATAGACTTCTGATAGACTCTATTGCCTTCCTGTAGATATTTCCTTTGTCTACTCATATCTATAGACTGTCTATAGAAAAAAAAGTCGACTAAAAGTGTATGGCCATAAATCTATAGACTGTCTATAATGTATAACATAGGGGGGAGAAGTGAGGGGGGAGGGGGGGGGGGCGAGGTGTCGCTTGAGGGTCCCATGGCGCACCCGTTCGCAGACATCGACATGTTTGTTGCCATCCCATACTGCTTTATTACACATCATATTCAATATTGTATTGGTGGCGCTAATTAGTGGCCCTAATGAACTAAGTTTCCCTGTAATGTAATTCGTCTACTATGCGGTTTGAGGTGCTCGTACAAGGACTCAAGTTATCTCGCTGAACAAACGTTCCTCACTGATGTATGTAGCATTGCCCGGACCCAAAGAACAGCGGCTCGATTCCGCTTGACCACCTTTTTTCTTATCAGCGAAACCGCATTTGTCCGTCACTGCCCTCTCGACCAATCAGGATTTTCCAGTCACAACGACGCCGACGCCGGGTTATCCGCCGAAAGGGATCATTAACGCCATCTCGCGTTAAAACACAAGTATGCTGCAGGATGATAAGGCGCTTGGAATCTTGGTGGTTCGCTCTGCGTGTGCAGATAATGAGCAATAAGATTTGCCGGGCTAGTTTGTTCATACCGATGAAAGGTGTAACTGCGCAAAAGAGTTAGGACAACATGAAGGAACAGACACGACAGTTTGAAGCGCAGTTCAAAGAGGAAGCATATAGGTCAAACAGGAAGCTGTTTCAGCGAAAAGGCGCAGGAGCACTTTCGCAACGTAAGCAACAAAACAGGTGGATTCCTGGCTGAACACTACCAGATCTGCAAGAAGAAAAAACACTGAGCCCCGTGCCTGGAGAATTCGCGGTTTTTGGCAAGGGCAAATGACAGATGGGAAATATTAGTTATTGAAGCTTTCCAGACGCACAACTGATAACTGCATCAGCAAGACGTCCATATATCCCTGACGACAAAAGAATTCCCCTTTTTTCAGAAGTTTTGTGTAGGCAAACGCGCGGCTTTCGGGAGGGTTTGTGTGGTTTGACTTAATTTCTGTGCTCAGGTAGAAAAGCCCGAGTGAAATTTTCAGGCCGGGCTAGGTCTCCTTACTAGCTCTTTTTTACTTTTCCGGAAGGGTTCTTTGCTTTAGCTTTTGACCTGGTGTTTTCACGGTTTGATTCCACGCAAACTTCGCATACTGTTTTGAGTTTGTATGGAGTAAGATTTTGTTTTGAAGTGTTTCTTGATCCGGTGACCTTTAACAGTGGTTAAACTTGACGTTGCCATCCTGAAGTGATGTCTATTTTCAGCGTTGTGTGTTGTGTTTTCAGTTTCATGACCTGGTGCATTTTTTCACTGTTTTCACTGCTGTTAACTTAACGTAGCCGTTTGAGCTGAGGCGCGGTTTGTTCGTTGCTTTCGCGTTTCTGGTTTAAACTTTTTTCCTTTTTCAAGGTGTTTCCAAATGAAGTGCCCATCAAGTGCTTCACCGTCCGTGCGTTAAGAAATGTGTTGTTTGTGTTGGTGTAGCCAATTAGCTCCCATGCTTGCTTTGCAATGCATTTTTTCATCTTTTTGATTGTGAGAGCCGGCCCAGTGATAGCTTCACTTGAGTCTTTTCATGATTTGTGTTCTCGAAAATTGAAAACTTACAAAAATTATGCTGTGGATAACATGCGTAGCAACTTATCAGAGCGTCACAAAAAGCGCTTAAATACGCCTTGCGCTTCCTTGAACAATATAAAATTGGTCGTCTGCGCTTCTAAGTGTTGTGTGTGTTCCTTCACGTTGTCCTAACCCTTTCGCGCAGTTACACCTTTGATCAGATACATATTCTCTCAGTCCCTCCTTTATCCCTTCCCTTGCGGCGCGGTTCAGGTGTCCGCCGATATGTGAGACGGATGCTGCGCTGTTTCCTTTTCCCTAAAACCAATTTTCAATATTTTGTCACAGAAAACATCGCATGCAGGAGAAGTGGGTGTAAAGGCAGGAAAATTCTGTCTCCACCGCTTCTCACAGAGACCTGCTGACGGGTTTACCGCAGACCTTCCAAACCAAGCTCGCAAAACCTGGTCAGGTTTTGCGAGCATCCCGTGCAAAGAGCAAAAAGTGCCGCTCCGTATAGCGAAGGAATATACCTCCAGGTGAAACCGAAGTTGCGCTCACGTATAAATCTCCCACGTCTACCTCTGGTCGCCGTATGAAAGTACGGCTTGCCTCTGTAGTCGGTATACAAACACGGACGCACACATTGCCAACAGAGCGCGGAATATCCATCCACAGTATTTTGGGCAGGGAGACGAGGGAGGGGGGGGGGGGGGGGGGGAGGGGGTAGAGACGGGCGCCCGTTGTTACGCAGCAGGAGCCCGCGCCGTATACCTCCACCCGGGCTCTCCTCTTTAGAACCGCATCGCAAACCCTTTCGTATTTGTCACGGCGTGCCTCATTCTAAGCCGTCGGCGCGACAACACCCTCCTCACACATAAAGCTGGGCCACCATCGGCGCAGCGCCGCCCCCATCTTGAGAGCATTCTTCGGCGCGCGTCTCCCGCTGGGCGGCGCTCTTTTCGAGGGGGTGACAAATTGCGTTCGTTCGGCCGCTTTTGCCGCTCGCGCACGCACTGTAGTATGTTTGTCCACTCGCGTCCGTGTGTGCGCGAACGAGACCGCTGGAGCAGGAGGTTATTTTAGGCCGTCGAGCGGTGCGTGTATATACCGACCTGGAGGAGCTATATGGCAGTGCGGGATTGTGGAGTTGCCACCCTATTGCTGTACCCCCCCCCCCCCCCCCTTTTTGGAGGAGACGTGCACGAATGGAGACGTAGCATGGATAGCGTGTAAATAGCTTCGACGAAGCGCTGCTCGCTCGGCTTACGGGAGATTCGGTGCCGCCGCGTTTGCCTCTCTTTTTCGGAAGGGGCGAAACCCGGCCGTGGTCGGTTCAAAACTCTGTAGGCGCTGTGTGTGCAGAAATTGCTGGCGGACGCTAGAGATGTATAGCGAGAGACGAAGATTGATGTCGTTGCGGGCTTTACGGAGAGTTTACAAAGCGAGGAGATTACGCGTTGCTCGCGTGCTGCGCATTACCTGCGCGTTCCGAGACTTCAGCTTCGACTCGCACCGAATTGATGATACCTGTGCGCAGAATACGAGAATAAGAAGCGAGAGGTATATATGTGTTTCGTCCGCATCTCTTGTGACGCGGAACATTCGTCTGATGCCGTTTCGTTCCTAATGAGGTCGAAACTTTAGTATAACAGTGCTGTAGGTGTTGTAGTATAGGTAAAGGTTCAGACTATTCTAAAGACGACATTGGTTGCTTTATGCACAGTGCATGCCTGTACGGTTATTAGTGTGGCTGGCTGTCGTTTAACACTTAATTTTCCGGTTAAGGAACTGCGACACGCTTCAGTAAACGTACCCAGTGGACAGCGATACTTTTCTCATCCACACGAACCGTGCCGATCGAGGCACACTATTCACGTCCTGTATAGCGGCGACTATGCTCTTTCTGCCATTTACTCTTATGTTCTTATAAGCGCCGGTGAACCCCCAAATTAGCTTGTTTCGCAACATTTTCTCTCCAAATAGTACGTTTATTTTTTGGCAGAATTTACGCTATGTCGTGTACATAAATTCGTTTGCAATTGCGTTTGTATGTAGTTATCACTATGACATGTAAAGGCATGTACAGTTTGGTTCAGTTAATGTGCAGCAACAAAGAACGTATACAAATATAACTATATTATATCTTTAGACTTATTTGAGCATGCTCATCTTGTTTGAAAACAACTCAGGCTTGAAAAGTGAGACTCGTCCTTAAGTAGCATGCATTGGATGCCGGCCTCCATGCCAACTAGTTCTTGAAGTGTTTTCAGGTGGTTACTTTCGCTATTTTTAAATCATCTTCGAAGTCATCCTCCGGCTTAGCAGGCGGATGATCGCCATCTGAGTGGATTAGTGTTCATCGCACGAGCACGAATTGAACCTCTTTCTGAATCTCTCGGAATGCTCGTAAACGACGAAAAGCGTCCTTGCGATGTAAGCGCGTAGAAAATGCTACGCTTATAAATTCGGCACACCGTCGATGCTATTTCAGTCAACACGTCTGCATGTTGTGTTCTTATCCATTTACTGCGTTCTGCGTGGATTTATTTTGAAAGCCATCCTGATCGGGAGAGCCTTCTTTAATCTCCTTGGCTTTATTCTCTCTGTATTGAAAAAGAGAAAGGAATTGACAGGCCCAAAAGTGGGCAAAAAAAAAGATTTAAGATTTGTTGTGTTCTAAAATACATAGTGGATACGTAATATGTAAGCACGGAGATAACATTGCCCGAGGCGCAAATCCACTTGCTCTTTTCATGTGCATGCCGTTTGCTCTTCGCGTTTGTCGTTTACTTTGTGCCAGAGCTGCACTTTGCGTAGAAGATATCTCATGGACTCGCGACGAAATATTGCTTACATATCTCTCCAGCTTGGCATCTTAGTCAACATACAGCTCCAGGGGAACCTGGCGGAGAAGTTCTTGGGAGTAAAGACAACACGAGTCTTAATCCATCTGCTAAAATATGCCTCTACAAGCACCCCTGTACGTCTAAATACCGAACTACACGGACGTTTTTGCATGCCGACACCAACAGAAACGTTCCTGGGCGCCGAATACACGACCGCCTTCGCGCCATAACGCTGCCTGCCAGAACTCCATTCATTCGTAATACTTGGCAACTCGAAACAGATGCCTAATATCCGCTCCTCAAGCATGCATGCACTCACCAAGCTTCCATGCTTGCTGTGTGATTGTGTGGTTTCATCGATCATGAGCTCCAAACAGAAGAAAGTCGTCTAACGCACTCCCCTCTATAAAAGAAAGTGTGCTAGAAGACAGCTTACTGCATTTTTACTCCAATATAAGCGGATTCAGGTTTAGAGTGCACGGTTGTGTTGCAAGCATGGGATTCCCCTCAGTCGATCCTTGGATGCATGCATGTGATTGCGGCTTCACAGGAGAGAGGCTTGCTGATTATTGTCCTGGACTCTAGGAAACAGTGTACAAGGCAGCCGACGAGGCATGCTCTCTAAAGCCATTGAAAGTACAGAATACCAGAATGCAAAGACTCTCAAGCGTGAACACTTTGGATACCACAAGAGAAGCAAAAAAATTTAACAAAAGGTGCATGGCCGGTGGGAAGTCACCGCAGTCGCGCAAGCTTTGACCACCGCGGCAGGTGTGCCAGCTGAAGAGAGAGCAGCCAGCCTTTCGCACGAATCCCAACCGAGGCCACACACCGAGTTCGCATTGATCGCAATAAATGCCCCGCGCCGGGTCTCAATATCGGAAAGGACGTGCTTCGCATTGATTCGAGCCGTATACCTTCCGCGAGTCAGCCATTTCTTGAAAAGGAAGCCGCGTCTGTTGCTGCCGCCAGGTCGCGCGCGGACACGAACTGAGGCAGCGAGGCGCGCAGTATTGCTCGCTCAAAAGCCGCCGGTCGCTCTACTGTGAGCCATGAATATGAACAGCGGTGAAAGAGAGAGAGAGAGAGAGAGAATGGAGCCCACGGCTCGGGCCTCCTGCGACAGAGCCGTACATGAAGGCCGGCGTCGGCGTGAGCAGCAGAAATAGGAGCGGGCGCGCATATCTTCAAAGTCGTGGGCCGCGCACGTCACTGCCGATCCTGTTCTAGTCGACTGATCACTGTATCGGGCGCGCTTCTCTGCGCGCGTGGGGCGACAGAACATGAGAAAACCGGGGTTGGGGGGGGGGGGGGGGGGTGCAGAGGAAAGGGGACAGGGGAGGGGGTAGTCGTTCTTGCAACAATCAGGTAGAGTCCACGGAGGGGTATGTAGTACCGATCGTGTAGTTCACATACACGCGTACGATACACGAGAGTCGCTCGCTTGAGGACGCTGCTGTCGCTGACGGCTGGCCGTACGCAGCCTGCTGCTGCCTCTTCCTCCTCTCCACCTCGGAGCGAAGGGCGACGACGGGCTGTCACTCAAAGAGAGACTGCGAGACGAGAGAAAGAAGCAGCGCGCTTGAAAAGCGGAGACACCCAGGGAAGGTCCGGGATGGAAGTTGGGTGAAAGAGGAAGGCGGGGGTTGAACAGCACCCGATGCGTCTTTTGGCGCCGCGTCTCTCGCTCTCCGTTTCGGGGTCCGCTTGCAGCGATGCATACAGCGACAGGGAATCGGTTTCAAAGGTGCGCTCGCGAAGCGGTGGGTGTTGTCCATTAGCATAAACACACGGTCCGTTGACTGGCCGCACCGGCGCTGCTGCCGCTTCAAGCCGCGCGCGGCGGCGGGCTAGCCGCAGGAGCGATCGATGCCGATCGCGCGCTTGTCACGCCTCAAATGGCATCGTCTTTCCCGCTTTCCCCCTCCTGGTCTCGTGTGCCTCACCCCCCCCCCCCCCCCCCCGTCTTGGACGCGCTGTCGCTGCTGCTGTCTCGTGGTCGTAGTACAGCCTCCGGTGGGCGCGCTGACTGCGCTGACGCTTCCGCCCCGTCTCTCGTCGTCCGAGGATGAAACCCGTGTTTCCGATCGCTTCGCCCCCCCCCCCCCTTTTCTTTCCCCCTTTCTCTCTGCTACTGCGCTTCCCACGTCGTGTTCTTCGCTTTGGGTACCGCCACCCGGCCCAAAGCGCGACGATCGAGGGATGGCGATAATAGGGTTGTGAGCGAAGGAGCGCCGATGGTCTCGTGCTCTATGAGCGGCGGAGTTGTGCGTGTAACCAGGTGCTCACATGCGACTTTTTTTTTACGGCGCCTATGCGTCGCAGTCGGTGATTCCGCTTTTTCTGCTATCGATTATGCTGTCGTCCGTGCATCGGTGACGTGGAAGCGTCCTCTACTGTGTCTGGATGTGGGAGCGGCGGGAATGTGTTTTATATAATTTAAATGGGCGTTGTCAGATGGCGAGATCGGGTTGAAGGCGTTGGTATCGTATGACAGTAACAGCCATATGTAGTAACCCGATGCCCGCTCGTCTGAAAAAAACAAAAAAAAAACACAAAGGAAGAGACGCTCTGCGCGGTATAGCTGTGCTGCGGAAGACAAAAGCAATAATCTTGGAGGAGTAGTCGTAAACGTAACGGAACAAAGCAGTCAGCGAATAATAAAACAGCATTCGAAGTTAGCACATACCAACTTCATGAAGTCTAGTCAATTATGACAAGACTTTATAGCTTCAAGGACTTCAAGGAGAGAATCTCCGACCGCCCCCCCCCCCCCCCCCCCCTCCCGCTCTCTCGGATACCCTTGGATACGTGCCTGACTTAAGCCCTGCTGATAGTCGGATGCAACTCAAGAACGCAGTGGCTTTTCCCACAATGACCATAGAGGGAAGAGATTCTCCCCTTTCATCTACCACTCCCTGCTTTGCCATACTAGCAGAGTCATGAGAACCGGCCGACGCTATTGGCTGGAAGCGAGTCTTTTGTCGGGGATAATAATAATAATAATAATAATAATAATAATAATAATAATAATAATAATAATAATAATAATAATAATAATAATAATAATAATAATAATAGGTTTTGGGGAAAGGAAATGGCGCAGTATCTGTCTCATATATCGTTGGACACCTGAACCGCGCCGCAAGGGAAGGGATAAAGGAGGGAGTCAAAGTAGAAAGGAAGAAGAGGTGCCGTAGTGGAGGGCTCCGGAATAATCTCGACCACCTGGGGATCTTTGACGTGCACTGACATCGCACAGCACACGGGCGTCTTAGCGTTTTTCCTCCGCGGTCGGGTTCGGACCCGGGAACTCCGGATCAGTAGCCGAGCGCCCTAACCACTGAGCCACCGCGGCGGGTGTCGGGGAACAGCCGCTGCGCTAAGAAGTTGTATGTCCGACTAATGGCGACAGCTCAGGTTCTCCCACTGGTCTGCAGGAATGGTCAGCGTCCACAGTGAGCAGCACTGAAAGCCTTCTAGTGCAATCTACTGAAACGAATGGCTGATTACGCACGGTGCGTCCCGATGCATTCGGTGCTTTTCTAAAGACTGGGGTCTGATGATATACATGAAAATTTTGCTGCAATACGCACTGAGAGAATGAATATTTGAGCGTTATTGTTACATGCAACTGCCACAGTTGCTTTTCCAAAGCTGATACGATAACTTATACCCGAAGTGGGCCGATCAGATATACTATATGAGAATATAAGCTCGACAGCAGTTTTGGATACCGGTTATACGCATTATACGCATAATGTAAACGGGAAATGTGCCATCCAAGCACCCTCTTTGACAGTACGTGCACATCTTGCGGCATAGCCGAAGTACACTTCGGCTTCTGTAACCTCTCCTCACGACTTGGCAATCGACCCGCAAGGAGAGGTTACAGAAGCAATATGAGTCTCTGGCTAAGCACTTTCAGCACGGAGCACTTATTTGTTATTGTCTAGCCAATTCTCACTTGATGTAAGGCAAACTGAAATATCAAAGTCCGTTTCACGGATGGAAGTGTGTACTTTGTGTGTAAGTGTGTGCATAGAACGTCTCTGTGACAGACTGTATGGCTGCTCAAGACTGTGTGTGCTTCGTCTACCTGACAATTATGTCACTGGTTTGGCTGAATTAGGTGGTATATATAAACCTAAATGCCACGGGGCTTGACTACTCAAGCAGCTTTTAAGTAATGGATACACGTCACTCATTTTCGTAATGGCGTCCTCCTTAATTATGCTTGCGGACTTTTTGCGTCAGATCGTGACGCCATGCCATGTCTGTTTGCTGACTTGCCCAGATGTTTTCTGTAGGCTCCTTCGTCGTATCATGCTGCATCTTGTGCACATGGCATATATTACCCATCTCGAGAATTTGTCGACAACATGCAACAAACTCTGCCGCTGCGCACGCTTATTTCTTTGTATTATCCTAATTATGGTTAAAACATCGTATATACCCAGCGACGCCGGCATGCTCTTGTTTGTCCTGCGAGATATTGGTCACTCCCGACTTCGTCCTGTGTACAGCGTGTGGTTTAATTCAGTCTCAGCTCCAGTAAAAACTTCATTAATGGGAACTTCCCTGAGAGATCGTACGGTTTGATCGGGCCAAGGGACGATCCCATGCGAAAAATAGCTATCAACGGCCGCAGCATTTCGCATGTACTCAGAATTAGAGCTTGTAGCGACGCCTGGTGCCTGTCGTTTGCATCTCGCGATGTTGCCCCTGGAGGGAAACGAGCGAAGATAGGATCTGGACGCCGTCCGCTGCGTCCAGGAGCTGAGATACGGTCAGCAAACTGCGCCGGCGGTCAGCCAAGCGTGAGTCGTGGCCGTTCGCGTGGACAGAGAGCATGCTGCTTGCGGTCAGCCAGTGTTCTCGCGTTCTCAATTCCGCACGGAACGTGACTCAGAATCCGCCGCGGTGGCTAAGTGGTTAGGGCGCTCGGCTACTGATCCGGAGTTCCCGGGTTGGAACCCGACCGCGGCGGCTACGTTTTTATGGAGGCAAAACGTTAAGGCGCCCGTGTGCTGTGCGGAGCCCTCCACTACGGAACCTCTTTCTTCCTTTCTTCTTTCACTCCCTCCTTTATCCCTTCCCTTACGGCGCGGTTCAGGTGTCCAACGATACATGAGACAGATACTGCGCCATTTCCTTTCCCCAAAAACCAATAAAAAAAAACGTGACTCAGAAGCACATCGCTTTGCAGCGGCATATTCGTTCAACAGGAACAACTACAATAACAAAATATCGCGCTGCTTGTTGCAATGCTTGATAAATGCTGTTGTAAAGGACATTTGTAGTCAATTTCAAATAAATTACAGCAGTTACAATCTTAGACTATGGGATGATAAGACGCGACAGCAGCTATTTCCGGAAGGCTTTTTTCGGACCTCCATCATCAAGTTTCAACAGTTATGAGAGCAGCACGTTTTATATTTAGGTGTCGATGTTTCGGTGACGATTAGATGTGACGACGGTCGCATTTAATTCGCGGTGAAGGTTTTGGTTTAGAACGCCAGTTGACGGAACGAAGCGCTCTATAGTTATATGTCCCCAGCTAAACAAACGCGGTTAGGCTTAAACACTCGGCGGCTTCGACTGCAACGGACTTCTTTCATCAAAAAAAAAAAAGGAGAAACGTTCTTGTTGATTGCGACTACAAGTTTGTCTGAGCTAAAGGAAGACCAATTTAGTATTATAAGTTTGTTTGCACGCAAAGCATTGTCGTCATGGTCGCAATAAAGATCTGCTAAACTGTCTGTTAATGGTCCCGGAGTAGAATTAGACTGCACGGCGGTTGGCTTCCCCAGTGCACCTTCCCCTGGACGTAAGGAAATCACTGACGCTCGACCTTCCCCGCTGCAATCGCTCGGCGACCGTTTCAATTGGCCCCGTATTCACTCAAGCGGGGGGAACCGGTTCGTTGATAAACTGGCTGATCACACAGGGTAAATACTCGGAGTGGGTCCTAAACGGCTTTCCGAGTGTTTCGGCACTTATCTAGCGCTCGACCCCTTACAGAGACGTATCGAAAGTCATCCGATGAGAGTATATGCCTCGGGCGCCACCGGAGAGCGGCGTCCAATCAGAGGACGAAATAGTAGTGCGTGGGAGGCGCATGGAAGCATTGTCCCTACCCTCCTCTTTCCCCTTTCCGCAATAATTGTCGGTCATTATTGTCCCAATCTACTTTAGAGAGCGAGAGAGAGAGGAGTAGATTGAGGCGGAGAGAGGGGGTGGCGAAGGCGGGAAGCGAGCCCCCTACTTAGGGTGCCCTTCTTTTTAAACCTCCTTTCTCGTATTGTCGGACGCCTTTGTGCCGCGTCGCGTGTCCCGATTCTCTGTTGGGTCTTTTTGCTCCCCCCTTGGCTTTCACCGCAGTTAAGGAGGGGGGGGGGGGCACAGCGGGGTACAGCACGCCCCGCTTCGAACCCCCCTCGTTCTCTCTGCTGTTCCCCTTCTTCCCCCTTTCCCCGCCGAGCACACACACACACACACCGTCCCTCGGCGGCCGTTCCTTTATGGCTGCCGCCCCTCTTCCCGATTGGACCGTGGGGAGAGATTTGACGGAATAGGTTTACGCTGGTCCCTGCTGCGAGATCGCATGTCTATGCGTACTTTGTTTCGCCGAAAGCGGTCTCGCAACAGGTATTTGGGGATTGACTCGCTTCGAGAGAGAGAGGGAGACAGAGAGCCCGACCCGGTCGCTCGCTCGGCAAGGGGAGCGGGAACTGTTGTCGACGGTCCAAACTGCACTCGGGTTCGAAACGCGGTAGCACGGGTCTTCCTGCGGCGCGCGCGCGTGTCGGTCCCGGACGTCCCGCAGGGGTGTATAGTGTGAGGCGCTTTCCGGGAAAGCACGTGTCGGCGGACCGCGCCGCGGCCGCAACACTAATTGACAGGTGCCGCGAGCACCGTCACGCCGATGTTCCCCGAAACCAAGGCTCTCGCCGTGTGTCCAAGCGTGCTAAAGAGGCCCTCATCGGCGGCTGAGTGGGATTAACCGTCTGAGCAGGATGCAAGGCAGCTTACGAAGTGACTGCCGTTCACTGAAAGGTTGAGGTTAATAGCTCTCGCACCTGCTACTGTCGAAGACACGTAATCATGATCAAGAGCAAAGGGCGTTGTGCTGTAAGAACGGAACCGTGAAGACGGAAGGAGCCAACGTGTGTCCCAAAAGACCCGCGCTAGTGAGGACAAGCGACCCAAATGCCTTCTTCGAAGTCGTTCTACGTGGACTCCCTCCTGACCAAGTCCTCAAAGCAGTCCAGGGACAGGTCCAAGAGCCGCAACAGCGCCGCTGCCGCAGCCGCGGTTTCGAGCTGGCTGACGCCCATGCTTCCGCCGGCGCCCGTGCTGGTGCAGCACCATTCCGGGGCGCACCACCAGCCGCAGCAGCAGCACGTGTTCTGCCGGAGGCCGCCGTCGCATCACGCCGGCTCGTCGCCTCCGCTACTGCCCCCGTGGTTCCCTTGCTGTGCACTGTGCGTACGGGGTCCTCACGCCGGCGCGCTTCCGGCCGCCACGGTCCTGGTGTCATCGAGCTCGCCTCTGCAGCGGGACCCGCTGGACTTTCCCGCTAGCGTGTTCCAGCAGCACCACCACGTCGGTCTCGAACACTACGCCTCGGCCGCTGCCGCAGCTGCGGCGGCTGCCGCAACGGCTGCCGGGACCACCGCGGAGGATGGGCGCAAGTCTGCCCGCACCAACGGCGGGAGTTCGCAGCACTCTCCTCTGCTGGGGGTGACCGGCGGCCAAGTCAAAAGCGAGAAAGGTAGGCTTGGCGTTTTCTCTACGTTAGTGTAGTTGCCCCTGTTTTCGTTGGCCTCAAAAGGGTATAGTGGCTCGTACCCACTATGGCGGATTGCAAGGAATCTTCATCTGACGAAATAATTTATAAGAGAAAGGAATTTGAAAACATTAAATTATTAGGCTTCTAGCGCATCTTACATGAGGTAGGGCTTCGTTTTCGTTATCTTTATATCCAAGGGGCTGGAACTGAGCTAGTGGTTCACTGACATGGTTTCTGTAACAGCTGGAAAGGCACGATAACATGGAAGGAAAAACACAAGACACGAGAGTGCACTAACAGTCGAAAGGTTTTGGAACGTAAACGTATTTAAAACGTGGAATAGAAGGAAGAATTTGTCCGGTACGTCTCTGTAGCATTAGTTTTACGTTTACTTATGTGCTTCTGGGGACAAGAGTTTCTGCAGGACGCGAGTTCTAGGAAAAACATTTATTGCAGCTCTACTCCGGTATACCCAATCGCCTGATATTGTGAAGATAGGCAGGAGCATTTATGCCTTTAATGCCTTCGTACAATATCGGCCGACTGGGTAGCGAGGTGAAGCTGCATATAAACGTCTTTCCTAGAACTCGCGTCCCGGAAACTTTTGTCTCCAGTAGAATGTTACACACAATATGCTTACATGGGACACTTCGCTTGTTCTCGTGAAGATCTCGCCGGCGAGAATCTGTGAGAAGTGAACACTGACATGTCACTGTATACCACTTGCTTACTTTAGAAGCAGCATTTATACTGAAGTTCTTTTGACGATTGCAAATCGGAAGGGAAGTAATAAAGATAAAAGACGTGTATAGATCAAAGACGTCCGCATTGTACTCGAATAAACAATGCAAACAAAGCCTGCAAATACTTTCTTGTATTTGGTTCGAAATCATCGAACGACATCTGCCACTTGTGAATATATGCAAGTCCTTCGCATTTATTGCCGCAATAATACTGGCCATAACATGTATATGCCACGTCTGACGATGGAATGTCTTTGCTCGCCGCTATATCGCCGCATAACGGCAGGACGATCGCGCTTGCTTATGCGTTGCCTGAGAGTGCAATTCATGAAGCATCACGTGCGATGCAGACTGCAGAAATGTCACAAGTTAAGCTCACGAACAAATATCAGATCCTCAAGGTATGCCACACGCCGCTTGTCCCAGCACACGATTTTTCTAAGCAAGCAAAGTGTCACCCAACGGAGCCGCCGACAGTGTTTGCAGTAAGATCACTCATGGCAAAAGCTAACTTCCCTGTAGCGACACTCCAATATTTAAGTTGGCGTCGATGAAATGGTTTAGAATTTTTGTAATGCGTTCTGTGGTCCAGTCGGTTTGCACAGCTGTTCCGTTTCATGACGTCCAGGTATTAGCGTAATGTGGTAAAAGCTTTAATTAATAGTATTAATATTTTCTCATTTATTTTACCAGTTCTTTTAACATTTCTGCGATGTGGAGTCCAGTGATGATAACTTGCTATAAGAAATCTTATCCCCAGCTTTTCTTTTTTTTTTGCGCGGGAATAACAGAATTAACCGATATTTCCCAATTTTCATGACAGCCAAAATAAATTGGTGCCAAAAATTTATACCAAATAGATGTCAACCATGCTTGTAACACCTTGCTTAGACGCGGGATTGCTACGTGGGAGAATGTTCACCTACGCGATGAAATATATTAATAGATTAGAAACAAATCTATATTTTTAGTGCAACTCATGATTTCTATTTTGCTTCTGAAATAATGAGCAAATAATAGAACATTTTATGTTGGCAGGAAAATGAACTGTATTTTAGTAAACTGTCTTGTGCTGCAAAAAATAACTGAAAAAACCCGAAATTCGCAATTTTTTTTTCAATAACCAAATTTTCGCCTGAATTTGAGCTCAGAAATTCCGCCCTATATTCGCTTCCCCAAATTACAAAAAAAAAACCAATAACACTCGGAAACGAAAGTCCGTATATTATACCTTGCCACAGCGTCTTCTGAAAAGTACATTGCCATAAAATATGGCTCCACAATATTTCATCTCCAAAGAACGAAGACTACTCGGCTGATTATTCTTCACTGAACACCACAAAAGCACAGGAAAAAGGAACAAATGTCGACAACAGGCCCAATTTAAGCAAGCATAGGAAAAATGAAAAAATGCCCGACAACGGGCCCATTTTAAAATATTTTCGTTCATGTCGTACCCGTAATAATTTTCGGGAAGTTGAAACATTCAGTCCCTATTAAGGCATTGTGAACTGCCCTTTCTCCTAAGCTATCTCACGGGATGAATGTAGGGATCATTAATGTAGTTTCCTTAAATTATGTAGGGTCATTACAAAACACTTCATTTAAAATAGCTGCAGCGCTTGATTTCTTGAAGTTTTTTTCCAGCGTTACATAAACGAGGATACAGACTTCTTTCTTTCTGTGTCCTCTTTGTGTGTCCCTTTCTGTCTTACTTTTTTGTACTTCTTTCTGTCTCCTCGTTTATGTAGCGCTGGAAAAAAAAAAACCTTCTTCAAGAAGCCATGCTTCACCAACTAGCCCCAAAACGTGTTTTTGTTAACAGCGCTTGAAGTGTGCTGTTTTTTGTTGAAATCCATGAAGCGGCCTATTTTGTTTGATGTTCTAGAGGCGAAGAACGTTCCCATTGCGGCGTGTACTTGGAGCTGAAGAGCAGGCTACAATTATGAAAATATAGGGATGGATTTTAAAGGGACACTAAAGAGAACTCCACCAGGATTTTGTTCTTAGTAAAATGTCCAAGAGTCAATATAAGGATCCATGCAATAGTTGGATCCTTCCCTGACTCTGTTGGGTTCGTTCGGCAGCGAAATGCGCTTTCATGGCTGCGAAATTTGCAGTTAAAGTCCGCGTATGTTTTTCTGGCTTTCCGATCGAAACTCTTGACTTCGGTGATAACGTCATTCAACGTTCAGTTGCTGCTCTTATATTCCTTGAGCGATACAAGTGACCTTAAATTTCAGGCGCATGACCGTTCGCTTTCTGTTCAATGCAACAGAAATTTTCACTTGCCGTCGCCGCATTGCATATACCGTTTGAGGCTACAGGTGGTGGCGGTATCTTTCGTTTTAATGCGAGGCATTATATATATGTCCCATTAGCACAAAAGCCTGCGTCCGTCGCTGTCCGTGGAACAAAATTCCTTAATGACGTCACTATGCTCTCGCATGACGTCAACAGTAGATCATAAGATAGTGACGTCTACAGCAAGGAAGAAAGATTAAAATTTGTTCCGAAGGTGTCAGGAACCGAACCCAGGACCTTCAGATTGCAAGGCGAGCACGTAACCATAGGCCACAAAACTTATTTTTTTCTTAATGGTATTCATTGCGGTGATGCAGTGTTCTGTGCACATGAACTATGATAAAATCATGAGTAGACCAGTGTTAAATGAATACGATGCATAATACGACACAGCTAAACAACCCAGTAGAAAAAAGGTAATGAAGAGCGCAGCACTAATAGTGAGTTCCACTACGGTTCGAACTCGGCCTTGGCATACACTTCCTTTAGACGAACATTCTATTGAAGTAGTCTTCTGCTTAAACCACAGATTCACTAAGTCGGTCAATCATGCGTGTTTTCCAGAGGCTTTTTAGTCCATCTCTAAGGGTTCATCCACAAATGGCAGTGCAGTGAGAAATCGTACAGAATGCGGTGTCAAATCGTCTCTTTTTTCAATGTCCGTTGCAAGATATCCCAGAAGTGTACCGCATCTTTGCATCTGATGAAACAATGCTTAATCGTTTCTGGAGCATCACAACGGCGGCAATTTACCTTTGACACAAAAATGCCCTTTTCTCTAAACTTGTTTTCACGGGCAAAGCCTCGCTATGAAGGTTTTAGAAGAACGTCTTCATACACGGCTAGAGGGATATTTTGAGTACTCCTTTAATTACGTCATGTCCAGGTAAACAAAAACACACAGAGCGACACATGGTCTGAGGGAAGAGCATACATATTAAATCCTTGTACAGCCGTTTCCTCGACACTGTAAACAGGAACTCGGGGGAGAAAAAAAAAGTAGGAAACGAACAGCCAAATACACCTCACGCATTTAGCCCCACAAACACGAACGATCAGAAACATTAGAAGACACGATGAGGTTCGGTAAAACATGTTGTACCAGCCGCGGTGGCTCAGTGGTTAGGGTGCTCGACTACTGATCAGGAGTTCCCGGGTTCGAACCCGACCGCGGCGGCTGCGTTTTTATGGAGGCAAAACGCTAAGGCGCCCGTGTGCTGTGCGATGTCAGTGCACGTTAAAGATCCCCAGGTGGTCGAAATTATTCCGGAGCCCTCCACTACGGCACCTCTCTCTTCCTTTCTTCTTTCACTCCCTTCTTTATCTCTTCCCTTACGGCGCGGTTCGTGTGTCCAACGATATATGAGACAGATACTGCGCCATTTCCTTTCCCCCAAAAAAACAATTATTATAGAATTTACTTGCAAGGATGCAAGAACTGTTGGGTGTATTGTATCACGGAAAAACATGAAGCGTGAAACTATCTGTCGGACACACAGGTGGACTAAACCGCAAGCGCTTACAGCCTACTTATAATAGATTCAAAAGGCGAATTCCGCACGAAAAGCAGCGAAATCTCCGTGAAAACTCTTGTGCAATGATTAATGTGGAGTACATAATAAATTTAATTGGTGAGAGACAGATTACATGCGGTCGTCCTGCCAAAAATCGAGAGCTCATGGGGTGGGGAACAAAAATCTGAGCATAGCGCTGAAAATTTGGCGCGCGGTGTTTCCAGTATTGTGCACTATGCTCATAGGCACTCAAACGGACGCCAAAGTACTTGGGTGGCCTTCGTGTTCATTGCATACCAGCATATTCAGCAGGTATCGATCCCCAGATTCCAAACCAGAGACCGCAACTATTAGAACGATTAATCCGAGTTCCTGGCACTGAAGCAAAGTCATCCGTTAAACGAATTCCCTCATCGATGCTTGGATTATCAGCGCAGAAAAACGCGAGGCCGTTTGCATAAACCTTCAGTTCGCGACCCGTATTACGGAAACTGCAGACAGCTGTACTGTTTATAACACTTATGCAAAGTGGCTTCAAGAATAGTGCGAACAGGAGTGGGGACAGTGGGCAACCTTGTTTTACAGAGCACTGAATGCAGACTGACTGTGAGAGACAGTGATTTACAATCAAGTGCGTGGAACATCTTTTGTAAAAAAGCCGTATTCCAGAAGGGAGAACTGAACCAAGATTAACGTGATAAAAAATAAAAATAAAAAGAGTGATTGGCACACTTGATCGAACGTCTTTGCCAGGTCAACTTGCAGCAGTGCTAGTTATCCACGAGTGCCACTGCAAAACTGCAACACCGCACGCGCAATGTGTAGATTAGACTGTATGACCCCCCCCCAAAGTTATATGCTTGATGAGATACAAAGTAGACATTGCAAGCTGTTGACGATTTGAGAGTACTTTAGCGAAAATCCTAGTTTTTCTTTACCATCAGTTCTTGGTATTAAGACGATATGAACTCCTTTACTTCTAATCGAATAAATATTAACCTAGTGTATACGTTTTTTTACGACTGTATGCTAATGAGTAGGTGTGTCATTAGAAAGGAAGGAATCTCTTGATGAACCTCACAAAAGAGCTCGCGATGAGGAATTCAAACACGTGTATAAGCAGTCTGAAGTGTCATGCGTAATTATTTGACGTTCCTCTCTATATTATTTCATGTTGTCTTTCATTTTTTTCTCTTTTCTAGGTTTAAAAAGTTCAGTTTTCTGCGAAAGCATACACTTTGTCACCAAAGACTACAATCGTCGATCCAGCTAGACCAGCTTTAATTTGTCCTCGGGGCGCCTTTAATAACATAAAACTAAACGGACGCAAAGCGAGGATTCTGGGACCAGCAACAGAAGGAACATTGCCGGTTTTTCGCCACACATAAGCGCTGTGCAACAGCGGCTACGTTCGACGTTACTTCTGACAAATAAGTATACGCCGCTGCTGTAACCGTGGAAGGCGCAATTCCGTCGTATTTTGTGGCGCGCGCGGTTATTACGTAATGCATATCTGCACATGTCCTCGCACGTGACAGGCATAGCGTAGGAAGAAAATGAAATAAAAATATATCTTAGCGCCAGACGTTATTGGAGGTTCAGTCTGGTCCTTTATTGCGCTCGGCCCGCCTCCTTGTGGGGTAAAAGTGGAACTCCGCGTCGTAAGGCCGATTGGAGTGGACTCGTTTTACGAGACGGCAATATCGTGTGGTGAATTTCGATCGTCAGCGCAGCGTTGATGGTTCTACCAAAACGAAATAAAAGTAGGAACTTCTGGGAAGTTCTCCAGACCTCGGCGCTGGCTCTGTCCGATTCTTTTTTTCTTTTTTACCATCCCGAAGTTGTCAATGACTAGCGGAACTACAAACTGCCCTTGTTGAGAAATTCCAGACTCTCGTCGCTTATAGCTGTATTGCTTTCTTTGTGGCGCTTTACTAAAATCTGACATTCGGCGTAAAAGTAAACGGTCCGGCATGAAGTGAAATAAATGCGAAAGAAAACAGAAACCACCCCCGCAATAGCCCCCTGTAGGGGTTGCAGTATGTATAAATAAATAAAAAAACGCCTGGGTTTGGCGAAAAGTGGCGAATCCGAATATTTGCGACATGACAGCACGACGTCATTCATCACAATTTTCTCTCGTTGTCCCAACGCAGAGTATAGCAAGCCCCAAGGACTGATCTCAGGCAGGCCTTCTGACCTCTTTTTGTAGATAAATGCTCTCTCTCTCTCTCTTTGTATACCTCTGACATCTTTGCTCCAGAAGCCGCGGTATGTGCTATTAGAAGTTTACGGCTACGTTCCAAAGATTCACAAGCCAGTTTTAAAAACAATGCATCGTCATGACGACATCCAGAAACTTGCGCGAAACATATTGGACGGGCGTATAGTGCCGTACTCGCAGCAAAGAGCAGCGACATTGTGCGCGGAGAGGTGACGTCGGAGATTTTTATGAAGTTGCTTAACTGAAAGCTCTGTCCGGCTGTTCTTGTGTCTTCATTCTCCGCAGAAATGCGAAACCGCGAACGATAGTTGCAAAGAAGCTCATAATAAATGATTATGAATGGCCATTCAAAACCACCTTAAGTTCCATAATAGAGAGAGAGAGACAGTACAGAGGGAAGGCAGGGAGGTCAAACCATAATAGAGAAGATATAGCTGCAGGTTGCGCAACACAGGGCTAGTTTGGTGGGTGAAGTTCCTGTCCTTCAGTGGACGGTAGCTGGGCTGAGTGTGTCCAGTTGCTTAAGTTATATTTTGTGCTCGGTGAGTTAATGGGCATTTGTGAAAACAACATTAACCAAAGAAAATGAAAAGGCGCTTAAATTATTCCTATCTGGACGCTTTTCATATGTCAGCGGAACAGCAAAGCACTCACCAAAATGTTCTGCCTGCTGCTGGATAAGAGCACGCTCTTTTTGCAGCCAGTAAGCCTTTTGCTTTCGTCTGAAATTACCTGCTGTCGGGCTAGTCTGTTGTAGTTAATTTCGTTAGCGGGTGTGAGGGGCACTTCGTCCCGTCGTATTTCTTTGTTTTATGTCCCGTGCTGGTATACATTTAGCCAATAAGTTTTAACTCGTGCCTGTATGTTTGGCTCAAGGCCGCTTACACCCGTCCCTCTGGTCGCAGGCTGTTCCCCCAGCGGCGGCGTCTCCCCGTCGGCGGCGTCTGCAGCGGGCGACGACCACCCCTCGAGCGGCGGCGCTGGCGGCGGCAAGAGGGTGCGCACCGCCTTCACGAGCACTCAGCTGCTGGAGCTGGAGCGCGAGTTCAACTCCAACATGTACCTGTCGCGGCTGCGGCGGATCGAGATCGCCACCTACCTCAAGCTGTCCGAGAAGCAGGTCAAGATCTGGTTCCAGAACAGGCGCGTCAAGTACAAGAAGGAGAGCCACGGTCGCCGCCAGCCGGCGCTCCACCAGTGCCGCTGCAGCGCCGCCGCAGCTTTGCGCCTGGCCAAGGGAAGACAGACCGCGTCCACGAACAGCGGCGAGGCGGGCGCTAAATGCATGGCGCCGCCTTTACCTTCGGGCGATAGCGACGACGAAGGAGAACTCAACGTGTGCAGCTCGTCGCAAGATTCGACCGACGCCTGCGGGCACGCGATGAACACAGACTGCGAAAGTGACGGCTGATGTACGGGGTGCGCGTGTGTGTTTGTAATTCTTACACAACTGCGTCACGCTGCGATGTCATCGCTGCCACGCAAAGCCTTTCGGATATGAGACATGCTACACCGTGTGTGATGCAAGAAAGACTGCCCATGACTTGGATGCGCTCTTTTCGATCACTAAGATGATGGCCCTCCGAGAAAGCATTGCTTTTGGGAGGATCTGAGTTTGAGCCCGAAACGAGTGCTGCCAAAAGCTGCGTTTCTGTTCGGAGCGCGGCTGAAGAGAATCGTGCGTAGTCCCATTTTCATCGCAGGCAAGTGAGATGACCCTAGCTACGCTGCCGTGCATCAAAGTCCTGAAGTGCATCTTGAAGTGCATCAAAGTGCATCAAAGTCCTGAAGTGTGCCCTGAAGTGCATCTGAAGGAGCGAGTGACGGCTGCACTGGACTGTGTACGTTGGATACTGTTGTAGCTTTAGATCAGTGGTGTCGGCAAGGCTGCAGCAACATCAATGGAAACAAACTGTCGACATTACGACAACGAGCTTGGCTGCCGGAAGCAAATGAGATTAGCGCCCGCTTTCAATCTTGTCCGCAGTAAAATTCAGGCACGGAAGACAAAAAAAAAATACTGACCGTGTTTGTGCTGTTCTGAAGGAGTGGCAAATGCTTAGCATTTATAGGGAGTGCTGGGCCTGCACCTTCCAGTGGAACTGACAGGATGGTCATTAAAGTGTACGACACAAAAGAGCTCATTCATTCATTCATTCATTCATTCATTCATTCATTCATTCATTCATTCATTCATTCATTCATTCATTCATTCATTCAAAATGTCCTACAGGGCCAGAGGAAACTGAGTAAGACGAACAAAAATGGCGTAACTACAAAATGAATAAATCCGAAAAGGCGTTGCGAAATTCAAGGCAAGAAAATGAAGCCCAGTGCAGGGCAAAATTCAAAGGCAAAGGGTCTATCATAACATTGCAAGGTACATAATAGATTAGCAGGATGAGGAAGATAAATTCACCTAAAAAATGGCAAAATACAATACTAAAGAAAAAGCACATGTCATGATACAAGTGTGAGCGATTAAAAAATTACTTTGAATATCTTTAAGGGCATATATATTTATTCGTGTGCTGTTTCTGGACCGCACTGCCCATTCTTTCATGCCAACTCTTCGTCCTTCGCAAGATGTCTCTTTGTGGGCGTCTTGGAAATAGAAATGCAAACGCATGGACAGAATGATCCTTTATACACTCCATGTGTGGTCCATGAATGATGGCGATCATTCGATTTCTTTTTACATTGCGAGTGCGTCGTCCCTTATCACTACCCGCGTCGTCGTCTTGTCCCTATTTTCTTTCTTGATATTCCTCTAGGCCTACCTGGAAAGCATTATATATTCTACTTCCTCCTCCTCCTCCTCCTCCTCCTCCTCCTCCTCCTCCTCCTCCTCCTCCTCCTCCTCCTCTCTCCTCCTCCTCCTCCTCCTCCAACTTCTGCATCCACCAGGATTACAGAGTAATAGGGCATCCTATTTCCCTGCTCTTGTCGTCCCCACTCACCTGGATAACATTGTATTCTATACTGGTTGCAACGGACATCACAAAATCCTGGGAGTCAGCTCTGTAAATGTTCCGCATTTCAAAAGTTAAACGTCCACTTTGAGAAGCATCAAAGGGAGTGAGTATTTTACAGACACAGCAGCGCACAAAAGACGAGGACAGGGCAAGCAGACAAGGACGAGCGCTGAACTTCCAAGTCGTTATTTCCAACAATTCCGCGCTCCAGCAGTCCAACAGTTCATCATTCGTCCTTGTCTGTCGACTCTGTCCCCGTATCTTGTGCGCTGCTGTGCCTGCAATTATCTACTAACACGCACAATTCGCCACATTAATCAATATTTTGTTTTTGGTGGCTCGAGTAATTCAGTGGGCCCATTTTCGGACCCTGATGTCACTATCCTGCACCTAACATCGTCCAGCAATCTGTGTTCAAGCTTCTTCAAACGGGAGTCAATTGCTTGCTTGCCTCTATTTTAAGCGTAATTCGGAATATTTTTTTTTGGATTGCCTAAAAAAAAAGAACTATAGTATTGAAGGAATGCCACTCGGCTGATTGTAGGGCGTAAGTATTCAGTTAACTTGTTCCGTCGTGGATAAGTGGCGTGCCAACCTGCCACTGGAAACGCACAAACCTAGGTTTGCCTGGAGCCGGGAGCAGGCTAATTGCGGACGCAAAAAAAAAATTGTGAAACTATGATGTGAAAGCGAGCGCATTTAATAAGCAATGAGATTTGGTAATGCTCCCATGTGCTGGATCGAAAGGTTAGAAGTGCAGAGATGAATCAACGACTTGAATGCATTTATTTTCTTTAAGTGCTCCGTACAATATAGTTCTTCTTTATCCAGCTCTCGTGACTATATTCCAGTCGAAAACAGAGTTGCCTTGCGGAGTGTCAATACCAGAATCGGCGACGCGCCGAAGCATACAGACCACCGCTGGGACGCCATACAGTTCTTCGGACAGGCGCACCGCAGTCGTTGTCATCCTTGCGGAATCTTTAGCTTGTGAACACATCCAAACAGAACAAGTGAGAGAAATTGTTTCCACCGATGCGCGATCGCGATTTCTGTTAGTTGAAAAGCTTCGGGTTCGTTGTATATATAACTTGATATAGACACATATGACAAGCTTGCGAGGTGTCACAGAAGGTTAAAAACAGCGTTTAGTTCTAAGAGAAGAAAGGGCAATGTTTACTGAGGTGTCACTGTTCTGATACCATGTAATTACCTCTGTAGCTGTCACTACATGTTCACTCCTTACTTCTCTCTTACTCTCTGCTTTAATAAGCTGTGGTTAAAAGCACTTGAGAGACAGAATTCCTCAAAAAAGAAAAGAACAAGCATGCCATCGAAAATTAATATTTTCTGTCTTTAATTATTTACTGCATTCCTGTTCATCAGAGAAATGCTAAAAAAAGAAAAGGCAGTTAAAATTAGAACTTTGGTGACTCTACTCCGTTATTATCGACGTAACGTTTCATTACATATTTTTTTTTCTTCTCTCTGAGCAGCAGCCTTTTGCTAAAGGTCACGTCCATCTTTCCGCGATACCCGGCGTTTATTAACAAAGCCTGTAGAACTTTTGGTGGTGATGCCGTGCTCCGAGCTGTTCATTATCTTACCAGTAATAAAAACATACTGGGAAGTATGTGACTTGCCTCGAAATCCAATATCCAGCGCTTCGCATAATAACGCCCGTATTAACGCTTGTCGCGATGCGCACATTGTTGACATTTGTCATCTCGGCACAGCTCATACGAGTGGTAAGTTAGTAAATTAAGAAGACAGTTGTCTGGTTTCGAACTGGATGGCGGTTGTTTCTTTTCGGATCGTTCTTAGGAAGCGTGGCAAGTTCTTTTCGTTGCTCTCAGATCAAACATTCGTTGTGAGAAGTCGGCTAATAGTGAGCAAGCACGGCTTGCTACATTTCGCTCTGGTATTTATTGACACAAACGGAGCAAAGAAAAAAGGAGGTGTAGACGAGAAGAAATGGATTCAGGTTCCAATTTCTAGCGCGGAGCTTTTTTAAGACAGAGCAAACGCTGGAACTCTACTCTGCATGACTGTTTAGTCTGAAACAACATGCGACTTAGATTTTGCTTTTTGCTATAATATGAACTTTACTTATCATGCTATTTCCACCGCGAGTGCGCACCTTTTCCGTGCAGGGCTAACGCACGAGGAAAAAGCGACACATAGCCGCCGAGCTTTATGACGAGATCCTGCCGCTACGCATGGATTCTGAAAGAGGGCATAGGCAATTTTTCTTCATGAAATATACAAGCTTATATGCCGCTGACTTCTCTATCGACACATGATTGTCGCCACCTGACAAAATCCTCCCGTCTCTGCATCGAACACTCAATGAACTGCAGTCAGTCTCAACAAAAGACTCGGCAAGTTCGCTGCAAAATTCGAATCTCATTCACACATAGAAATAGCTCTGCCTACGATTTTCAAAAGATAGTTCGGAGGGCAAGCGCTTCACGGGGCACGCGCGCGCGTGCGCTGAGCGCGATTTCCGGACACCCTACTGCGCGCTTTGTTATAATCATTTTTTTTTCTTTCCACGAGTACTGTCCGGCCAGGAGGAGAGTAGCTTTAGCCTCCACTTTTATTTAACGTCTTCATCGCGATGACCGCTCCAACAATTGGCGCGTCAGCTCGCTATAGCAGTCTCCGTCACAACAGTAGAACGCAGCTTTCAGCGGGAGCAGCGGCGCCAGAATTGAACGATAGCGCAGGCTTGGCTTCCTGCTATAGCCGGCATTTTCTTTCTGACCCGCCAAAAAGAGCGGCGAAGCGGCTGCAGAGAGAGACCGAGAGAGAGAGAGAGGGGGGGGGGGGGTCTTTGTCGGCCATCCGCCCCCACGTGAAAAAGGAGGATGACAAATTATGACCGATGGGATTCATTTGTTGACAAACAGACACATAATATGCGCGGGGAGCCAGCCGACGGTTCCGCAGTAGCCTGAGGCTCAGTCTCTCCGGAATAGTGAAAGGGGGGTCGTGCGAGGGGGGAGGGTTGTGGCAATGGGGGTGATATGCAAGAAGGTCAGTCTCCGAACGTGACTTTGTCGGCTGTAGCACTCGCGTGCGCCCTTCCGCCATTGTCCGGTCGCGTGTGGACCGGCTCGGCTGTGGTACGCAGTATGCATGTCCTGCGCCGGACAGCGGCCCGAGACGAAAACTGATGTATGGGTCGTGCTCGCTCATTTGCAACCGCTTCTGCCGCTGCCAGGAGTGAGGGAGACGGAAGGAAAAAGGGAAAGGGGAACCTCGGGGCCACCGCCGAGAACGCCACAATGGATGGGCCCGGGCCGGTCAACTGCGCTAGGTCTCACTTTGCTCTTTGGAAGACTCGCGCTGACTATGAAATAGGCACTCCCATTCTTTACGAAAGCGCAGAGCTCTGCCTCTTCCCTGCCTTTGCACCCCCCCCCCCTTCCCCTCGCCTTGTGTGTGTTATGATCCATAATTTCGTAGTGAGCCGCCGTGGCGACACTGCTTGGCCACGTGTTCGCTGGATTGCCGAAACCCCCGGGGTCGGACGCAAAGAGGAGGGAGCTGGGGGGTCGTCGGGCAGATATACGCGGGGAGTGTGTCTTCAGAGGTACAAAGTAGAATGGAGCGGCGATTGAGTGAGCTAGATGGTGACTATTACTTGTTCACGTTGCCTCCGGTCGCGATAGATGGCGGCCGCATAGTTCTCAAAATATCGCTGGCACTACAAACATAGTGCGGATGAGCTGAAAGCGCACGCAGGCCCCATGACTGATTTCGACGAGAGCACAGTACTACTATGCCCACGTTTGCGTCCCTTTTAACGCCAAAACATTCTTCCGGTCGACGCGCCAGTGGAGTCGATGATATGTTGTAGGTATTTGTTTTACTCAGCAGAGGGGACACGTATATAGCCGTTTTGTTGAGATCGTGCCGCCCTACTTTGAGCACCTGCGCAGGCGCTCACAATACTCTGCGCGCATCCGTCAGGATTTTCGATGACAGCTGGTTTAAGCGCTCTTCAGGCCGGAGGGGGCCTCAGAAAACGTAATGCCCACCTTCTCAGAAATCACCAATTACTGCAGGGGGTAAGGAAAAAGATATCCGGAAACGCACTCTAGCCCGACTCAACAAGAGGCGGTCATATGGAGGAGGCTCCAAACAGAAACCGTAGCTAATCTTTTCATATAAAATAAGATGTATCCGACGCAGTATAGGGACACGTGCCCCAAAAGCGGAGGCAGACCCACGGTGTATCACACAACGTGGGAGTGCAAAGACAATTATAAATTATACGGTTTCCATAATCAAAGAACCGTGTCGGGAGCAGTGGGAGGAAGCGCTTTCCAGCCACAATCCAGCCTTCCAACGAAGGCTGGTACAACACGCTGTGAAAGCTGCCACATCCAATGGGGCCCTGGAACAGGGGCTCCACTCGCTGAAGAGGGCGAAGATATCGCAAGATGAAGACAACCTCTGCACTCTGAAGTGTATAGAAACTAGAGCAGTAAAGTTTATCCTATCCCATCAGGGGATTAGTATTTGTTCTCCCCGCTTGAGGGCGCTGGTATGATACGAAAGTTTCTGAGCAGCAAGCTAATTTGTCGCAATTGCGATTGATGTTGCTACGCAGTGATCATTATGCTTATTCATAAAGTTACGTAGTATTGCGCATTACATAAGGACATCTTTCACGGTGCTTTTATGTGTCTTGTGACGACACCTGTATATAGGGCTAGGGGGGCAGAGGATCTTTGTCGCGACGGATTTTTTTTTTGTTGCGCAAACTTAGCAGCTACTTCTTGATGCTTTTAACACCAGAACATCTCCCTTTAGCGGACGGAGTTCTTGACTACGACGGGCCAAGCGCTGTCTATACCTGCTTTGTCGCTACAGGTGCCAGGAATGGCAAGTTGAAGAATACAGGAGGACCGCCGAAACGCTGAACTAAGCCGTTTCACTGAGAATTCCTTTTAGATCCAGCTATAAAGTTGCAGAAACACGTGAGAAATAGACAGCTCCTTTGAAATGAACGTCACTGCGTGTTTCCACTCTTTGCTGCACGGTTAGTTTATCTTTAGAATGAATCTTTACCAACTACAGCCGTTATGTCGGTGCTCACTTTTATAGCCAACAGCGCAACGGCATGACAACTGTTGACATATGTTGCGATATCATAATAGCGCTTCCAACACAGCATATTCTTCTCATTTGCATTGAAGCATCAGCGGCAGTAGACGGTGGTGAGGTTAGTGCTTACCGTGGCCGCCACGGAAACGCCAAAACGAGTCAGCGGCAGGTATTCCCTATACAGCGGTAAATCCCTTGAATTGCAGGACCGCCTCGATCCTCGCCCATTAACAGAGCTAAAGATCCTCGGTCCGTGGCCACAGCAGTCGACTACACTCAAGGCATACAAGGCACTCTTTGCCTACTTTAGATCGACTGGATTGAGTGACAAATTGTGACAGCGTTGTGCGTGTGTGTGTGTTATGCCTTTTTCCCTTCTCTCTTCCTCCTTTTAGTCCCCTAATCTCTCTTCCCCAGTGCAGGGTAGCCAACCGGAACCCCTTTCTGGTTAACATCCCTGTCTTTCCCTCCTCCTCTTTATCTATCTTGAAGTGCAGGTAGGAACGGCTGCAAACGTGCTGCCTTCTCACGGCCTGCTACCTCCGGTCTTTGCAACGAATTGCCAGTTTACTTTGCGGTTAAAATTTTACGCTTACAACTACCTGCTGCCGCCCATATCGCTGCTCATAGCATTCTATGAGAGACGCCCAGAATTTCTACAAGTGCACTTCGTTTATCAGTGCATTCTAGGGATCGCATCGAGGGTTTTTCGCAGCCGATTTTGCGTCGACAAAGGCCAGTCTTGTATTTATGGTCGCACACTGTAAACGGGGCCGCTTATAGCGCACACTGTATATAGTTGCATACACGGCCACGTGTAAGCAAGAACATAGTGCATTAAGAGGGAGAAATAGCAGATGAAGAAGACTGTATATGCCTTTACAGAATACATTGCTCTCCATGGTCTTCCCCAGCAGTTTGCACCCAGTGCTTCACGTGTGTGTCTTAAAGGGGTGATGGAGACAGGTTGAAGGTGTCCTGCATCGGTAGATTACCGCGTTATATCAACAAAAAAGCTACTTTCACGGAAAAAGGAGATTTGATAATTTAAGAAAGAGCAATAAGATATAGAATACAGGTATCGCCACCTACAGACAGCTTACGCAAGCAAACGGTGATGACGCCAAGGCATTTTTCTCACAGGGATGCCTGTGGCTGGGCTAGAATGATGTATTCGCTTCTAAAAGCTGATCACGGAATTCTTTTCGGACTTGACGTCACGAATTTGAACCGAATAGCAAGAAAAATCTTTAAATTCAATTTTCTGAGCAGTACATATATGTTTTAATGCAGAACAAACATCATCATAGCCAAAAAGAGCTCGACTCACTTTTCACTAGCAACAAAAATTGGGCGGAGTTCTCGGCAGTGACCCATTAAATATTTAAAAATCCTGCACTTTGGTACTTTCAGCGTGTTTCGGCTCGACTTGCAGTGAGTTGAAGTCGCGGTATCCTTATTATCGGTCAGTTTGTGGCTGCCTTAACAAAAATTTATTTAGACGCCCATAGGTGGTTCATACGCATTTGTCAGTAAAGTGTATAAACTTTCCATACACAATACAAACCCTGAAGACAGTCTGTAGACAACATATAGATTTATGGGCATAGAAGACAATATATAGACCGAAGAGACAAAAGAGAAATATCTATTGGAAAGTAATAGAGTCTTAATGAATCTATAGAACGTCCATAGAAAATTTTTATAGGGTGCCGCCAACTACTGTCCTTCCTTTCGCATGCAGAGAACTGAAATGTAGACAGAGACAGAGGACGCGACGAGCAGCGGAGGGGCAAAGAAACTGGAAAAAGTTAAGCCTGTTCACACAGCATGTGCATACGATAAGGCCATATGCGGTTACAGCTCTAGAAACACATTATAAAAACGTGCAGTGCATGTACGTTATAATGCAGTCATATTGCGACTACCCGATAGAAACAAAAAGAAATCGAAGCAATCTCCAAGCCTACGCTTCACTGCTTCCAAAGAACACTAGCAGTACGCGCGGCACGCCTCTGTAATGTACGCCTTCGCCACGTGTCGAGATTCCGCCCACAAAGAGCGGCTTTCCGACCGGAGCGTCTGGTGTCTGTGACAGGTCATTTATTGCGGGGAGCAGTGTGTTTGTAGCATTGCATAACGAGTGTTCCGTTTCTTATGAAATATGCTTACGAAACAACCTGACAGTTTAAACAGATGAAGGCCTACAGAAATATTGTTGTAGATTCTTTAATTGGTTGTGGACGAAAACTAATTGAGTAGCTATTTAGATAAGAGACAATTTGACAGAAACTTAAAAAACAAGCGCACCTACAGTTAGATCCGCACCGCACGACCTGCGCATGCTCTAACAACTGAGTAGTTACGGACACTGGTGTTTCCCTTGTACTTTCGAAAGTATCTATCTTTAGTTAAAGCTAGACTAACGCTTAGAGACTAATTAACACCACACCTAACCCTGCATAGCTGCGTCCGTGGTATGTCCCATTAAACCGAAAGGTCTTAAAAAAGTGACCACAGACTGCTGTATCAAAAAAAACACAGGACTGTCAGATGGCGGTGTCAATCTAGTTTCTTATTACCGTTGTTAAGTGCAGTAGGTTACCATGTTTTTTTCTCGCTATCCACACAACACACTTCTCGACGTGCGCAGTAAAGGCTCACTCTCGAAGCAAGGAACAACGACTGAAGCCGTGAATCACGTTCACTTGGCTCCACCGCAGGCAGCGCCCTCTGCTGACCCGGTCCTGCCACTCCGCAGATAAGACAAGCAGTATAAGATGAGAAGCGGACGACAATTTTTTAGAGTACGTCAGTACGCGCGGCTGCGGTCTACGCATCGTCCCAAAGCTTGGCTGCTTTTAACATCCGGTATGGCAGAATCCATGCAGCGTCACATGGAGCTCGCGCGTAAGATCGAATTCCGACTTACCCCATGGCACGGAACGTCAGCCTTTCACAAAACCGGGCGAGTGACGCCTAAGCCAGTAGACTCAAAGGTCAATAACGAACAGCTGTAACTTGCGAACCGCTTATAACGAACCGCTGTTTGGGAACCCGGCGGATTCATGACGGCAAAAGGCCAGCCGCAGCTTCCCCAACGCTGCACAGTATTCGCGAGACAAAGTGTACAAATCCGTGGCCAGCTAGTACACGGCCCAGTGGATAAGGTTCGCGTGCGCGGCGATAACGCGCATTCGCTGCTCCGCTCACGTCTAGCTCGAGAACGGAAGTCACGTTAATAAAAGGCTGCGTGTATACGCAAAGAGCGTCGCGCACTTTCATCCCGAAATAGACCTCTTGTTCTCCACAATTTCGTGCTTATTTATTTATTTTTTACCCAGGCATGAAAACCGCGGATATAAGGGAAGCGAGCACAGAGTAAACGTTAGCCGAGGCGTCGCTCGGCCTAAATTGCGTCGCCAACTATTTATAGCCTCGAGATTTATTGCCAAACACGTGGCTCGAACGTCGCGCTGGCCTCGGCTGCGCTCTGTTGGAGCGTCACGTCCAGATATAGTACTCTTTTTTTTTTCTCGGGAAAGGAGTGGGGTGCTGGTTGGTATATGCTGTGGATGATGATGACTTTTAATGGCAAAAATATAGCTTTTAATGACGCAAAGGTATCTTTCGCCTATACAAAGTGGGGTGATACACCTATTTTTCAAGCATTTCACCCCAAAGAAGTCGAGCACCTGATCTGGGAAAAGCTTGTACTTAATGCATCCCTGGAAGGTTCCTGGTTGGTCTGCTCTTCCTCGTTCAATGATAAACGCAGAGCTTTTCGCTGCGCGCTAAGTGTTGTGAACGCTGAAAACATAAGAACCAACTCGAGTCTTTTACTAATTTAAACGATAATCACATCATGTGACGATTTTTACTATTTTTGCTGTCTACAATAAACTAGGGCTCTGTAAAGCACAAGACGTATCAGAGAAATAGCAATCAGTACCTCCTTTTATCTCTCTCCGATCGTCCATTTTGCGCTCATATCTTTTTCATGTGTATACACGGTTCTATGCAAAAGTGACTGCAGCATTGTCGTGTCACTCTTTAAATAGTTTCAGGCCTTTTTTTGACATTATATTCATAATTACGTAGGCCTAAAACGCTCGGCTTCCTGCAGTAAAGCCCCAACTATATACCTGCTTGCTTACTGATAAGGGAAAGCGGGCTCTGCAGGCAGTACTGGTGGCAGCCTAGCTGATAAACAGTCATGATAAATATATTAGTGCCAAGGAGACGACCACTGAAAGAGTTGTTGGGAACATGTCGCCGTTCCGTCGGATGCGATATATGGTCTACTGATTTTCTGTTTCTTTCGCATCAATGCGGTAAAGCGGCCTATACAGTGTGAGTGCATTATCGCTTATTCATTATTCAGTTTCTTTGGATCGTATAGCCTCAAGGGGCGTGCACTTTTTTCTTGCCTAACGTAATGCATCCTAGGCATTAGTGTTTCACTATAGCTTCAGACAAGCCGGCATATATAGGTGCATTACTTGAGCCAAACAGTACGTAACCTAGTCTTACACTGTAACCCTGTTCGAGTCATACACGCGTAGGTATTGGTACGAAGCGCGAATGAACTCAGGCGTGTTCGTTTGAATGCCTTGCTCGTTTGCGAAAAATAAATCGTTTTACATTACGGCTCTTGTTTAAAACATTAAATATAGCACATCTGTTGCACACTCAGAGATGCTCTTTAGATAAACCAAATCGAGAGTCTGCTGAAATCTTAGCACAAGCACAGAGGGTCTCTTATCTACCTCTCAACACATGCAGAATCGCGAGAGAATGTCAGGAAAATGTTTTCGCATGTAAACAAGGTTTTTCCTACTCTGAGGCCGTGCTGCTGCGATCGAAGCAGGCTCGGCAGATTTATGGATTACCGCTGGACAACGAGAACCTGGCGTTAGCTTTGCAGAACTAAGCTGCAAAATAGTTACACGTCAAGCTGGTGCGTGTTCACCGAGTTCAAACTCTTACCCGAAAAATGTCACTAAAGGAGTGATTAAGCGCTAGGTATATGAGACTGTATACGCCACGCACACGGTTCTAGCACTCGGATACATAAAATATATATGATTGCAATGATCGATCAGTAACCGTGATTAACGACAGGTCGCTTGGCCTGCGTGGGCGCGGCTACGGTTTCGATGCGTGGCATATAAACTACGTTTTGAATAAAATAAGAGAATTCAGGACCGCAATGGGTCGAACATGCACTGTTGAAGAACACATAGAGCATTTAATTTGCATTTGCAACACCTCGACGACCTCACGCAGAACACTCAAGTCTGGGCTAACGCTGCATCTCGATTCTTGTCTCAGCCTACCAGGCTAATGTGCGTCAATCTTAGCGTAGCAGAGACAGGGCGTTGAGTGCGAACAACGTCCTTTGACTTTCCTTGGAGCCACGGGGCTTATCAACCCCCTGTGCACAATCTTGTTTGCGTGTAGAACCCTCATCTGGAGCAGCGCACCGGAGTAATTATCATGGGAGACATTTCCATCCAGCTTCAAAGATTTCCTCTTCCTGCGACTCCGGGTGACGAACAGCGCCACCTCTTCCGTCACTTTGCTTCCCGCGTGTGACCCGCGTTTCGCCATCTCATCACACGGGCGAAAATAACGCCTCAATTTTACTTTTATTTTCATTTTCTTCATTGAATCCCACCATAGTTTTGTGACTGATTTCTCCTTTCGATGGACGTCCTTCTCTTTTTTTTTTTTTGGCAGATGTGAGCACGGCAAACCCACGCAACCTTTTTGCTCGTCTGCATGTATCTTTGCATTCCGCGATCGCGAAACTCTATCAGTGCAGCTTCCGAAGAGGAGACCTTTACGAAGTGAGACCCGCGCTTATTCGGATTGGTGCCGTACTGCACATGTCAGACACAGCGAGCGCGACAGCTGAAGGCGGAGGGGCGAAAAGGGGGGGACGAAATACGCTGTCTCGCAAAATATTTTACTCTTCTCTGTAGGGTTAAAGAAAGAGAAAACAAAATGCGGACCTGAGTTCTTGTCACGCGTACCTTTCAGACGTATATTCCTCCTAAGCATGTTATCTTCTGCCAGGACACGAGTTTTTTTTTCGGTATTTTCGTCGAAGAAAAAAAAAACGCGTGCATGTTCGCGGAAAGCTGTCGCGGGCCGACTGCACGCACTGATCTATATATGCAGGCGCTCAGAGCATGTGGTTCCTCTTCATTGCGATTTTATTTTCATCCCGGTTAAGGGACGCGCATGAGAGGAGACACCTTACAGCCGAATGCGTGCAACAGCTCAAGGCTAGAGCTGTACCTAGAAGCGGGAAAATAGGTTTCTTGAGCTGGCCGCCACAAGCGCGAGAAAAAAAAAAAAGGAAACGAAATAAGAGCCTCTTCCGCGCGAGTTTAGGTCACGCGTGCACACCGGACGCGGCATACACGCTCTGCTCGACAGAGTAATCTGCTTGGCTCGAAACGTTTTAATTTTTTTTTTTCAATGCTAGACCCTTTGCTTCTTTCATTGGACGCGCACCTCGCCGAAGGATTCAGGCAATATTCCTCGAGACGACCGGTCTCTGCTTCATGCGCGCATGGTGCAAATAGAAGACATAACTCAGCGCGCGACAGCTTCATCTCGATACTAGGCACTTTATGCTATACTGATACGGCTTGGAAGCTGATGGATCCACTGGCCGCAAAGCTGGATGTCTCGTCAGGGAATAGGCAGGCTTCTCTTGCAACGAGTAAAATAAAATAAAAAAGAAGACCATGTGGTCTCGGTTTATGTGTATTTGGGTCGCGCCACAGAACCCGTCTTTTCTGCAGTGAAAACTTCTTCTGAATAAGAGGGTGTGTGCAGGTGTAGCTTCTTTTTTCACGGAGTGCGCGAACCCAGTGTTGGTGAAAAAAAAAAAAAAGAGAATATGTGGGCCAGAGTGTAAGCAGAAGTGACATATGATTCTGCTATTTGAAACACAGAGACCATTATCCAATAAGTAGCAGCTGTCCACCCGCGGCATCAGTACAACTTGAAAGTGTGTCAGACAGGATGGACGAGGGGGGGGGGGGGGGTGAAGGCTACTGATGTGTTAACAACTAACCATCCTAAACCAAACTGCCCACGCGTGCTCGAGCCAGTGAAGGGTGGACCTTGAGTTCAATAAAGCAGTCGTAGGGAATTAAAGTGTGCGATTCACACTGATTGAAGATAAAATGCCCATGCTGAGCAGTTCTCTATGCACTACAAAGACGAAACTATTATTGCGTGCCTGAAGGAGTCAAGTTATGTGAGTAGCTCTTGCAGAGATCAAGGTCATCAATAACGATTCTAGATTATAGGGCCACATTTTAGACTGATTTAAATTCCTAAACTCTTTTACGCAGACGTGACTCTTGGCTGCTGGGCGCTTGCCGGCTGAATTGTCAATTGCAAAAAAAAAAGGGGGGGGGGGGAGGGCACAGGCGATCGACGAGTTGATGTTACCTAAATAATGAAGTTTTGAGAATACGATCCTTGCTTTTTTTTCTCCTGACGTTTCTTATCTTTATTCTACATGTTCCGCATGAGAGCAGACAGTCGAGAGCCTTCTTGCAGCCTTTTAAAATGCACCCCCCCCCCCGTTTTTTGTTTTTTTGGCAGATACGTCAGAGATAGAAGAAAGAGCGTTTCCAATTGTTGGCCGTTGTTTAGCAACTAAACCCACTTTAGAAAAAAAAACAAAGAAAAGTAGGTGGAAGAAATAAAAAGACAAGCTACGGGATACCGCGGTTACACCCTTCTCACCAAGCGCTCAAGTTGTTCAGCGACTGCCATATATACGTACAACCATTCTCGCGCGTACCGCCCAGGGATCCCCCTGACAGGACAACTAACCGCTTTCCTTTCTCACCGACAGAAACGATTTGCCGGTGAGAATATCGCGCTGTACGGCGCGCACATTTTCTAAAGGGCCCTCAAATCAAACCGAAGAGGCGGTGAAATAAAGGCAATATTCCTGCACCTCACAGCTTCTGACAGACCGCGAAGTGGTGGTGGAGGGGTTCCCTGCCCGTTTGTACCCGTGAAGAGAAGAAGGAAATAAAAAAACCGAAATCCAAACGTTTGCTCATACGACCACTCTAGACGATTCGGCGAGGCGTGAAATGAGTGCCCCGCCTTCTCGGGTAGTGCCCGCAGTTCTGACTCCAGTTCCGACTGCGTGGCCTTTGTCACCCGCGGCTCTAGAGACACGTCAAGGCTGTTCTGTTAGTTTCTTTAAAGAAAAAAAAAAGAATTTCCACCTCGCGTGCTTCCCTTGCCATTCGCGCCCTTTCCTTTAGCGACCCTAATCGGACCGCTTCAGAGGCCTGCGCAACGTTTGGGTGGCCTCTTTATTCGTATTCTCCCCACCCCCTCCACAGCACCCTCAGCAGAGATAAATGCGTTCGCGAAACCGATACGTTATTATTCAACTTTTCTATGACCTTTTCACCTAGTGTCTTTTTTTGTTTACAATTTTTGTCTTCCCCCTTGGCAGCTCAAACCTTCCGCTCATCCTTATATGAAGAGTCAGTTACCTAGAAGGCGATCGGTAATGCACAATAGATGACGACCGCTCTCGAAACGATTGCATCGAGGAGGCGTAAGTCCAAATAGAAGAAGAAAAAAAGGAAAAAAAAAAGGGGAAAAGAAAGAAAGAAAGAAAGTGCGGCTGAAAGTGATAAAGCGGGCGTATCGGTGACCGCGCGTATGCATGCATGCATGGACGCGAACAAGCGCCACGGTGCGGCGCTGCGGGTGCACCCCGTGGCGCCGAAGAGAAACGTTGCGTGGCTCACCCGCGGAGCGTAATTCGCGGATAACAAGCAGGACGATTGCGATCCATCTTCGTGAAATACACGCCTGGCTGGCTTCCCAACTATTCCCTCCTCTTTCACGTCTTTCTTTTCTTTTCCTTTCCTTCTCTTTCGCGTTCGTTCTCTTGGAACCCCGTCGGCTTTTTCCCATCTCCGGCAGTCGGCTGGTCGCACCGTGCGCTCTCGAAAACCTGGTTATTTCGAAACGCTTCTCTTTTAATTTTCTAGTTTTCGTGCAGTTTCAGTTTTTCTCTTTTAGGTCTTTCTCTGGTTTGCATTACGGTAGGTATATAAAAGGATGCAGATAAGTTAAGAAGAAAGAAGGTGGGGAAGGGGTCACTATAGAAACGACGCGAATGAAAGAGGGAGGAGGAGAGGAGGACATGTAGTGATCAAGCTGGCGTTCATGGAATTCCTGGGTCACGGGAAACATTTTTACGTCGGTGACAAGATTTTCCCCTGTATGCAGTTGGCTGCAACTCTGGCGACGTTAGCAGCATGCACTACACGCCATCAGTTCTCCCCTTTACGCGAAACGCCTTAAGTGAGGTCTTACAATGACTCGCCCTCGTGATAGTGCAGGGATTTGTTCATACAGTTGAGTCCACTTATAGCGAACGTGATGGTCACGGGGATCACTTTCGTTGTATCCGAAGTTCGCAGTAAGTTGGCTTGCCCTCTTACATCGAAAAATGCAGTCAGGCAAAAGGAACGTTTATTTCACGATAAAAATCCGTTATGCATGTCGGTTCCTTCATGCAGGCCTTGAAAAGCAATTTACAAGCTTGCTCGTGTCCTCGGCGAAATCGTTTCTCCAACCAGCTGCTTCAGGGCCTCAATATTGCTATAACTATGACATGATCATTCATGGCACTTCGTGATAGGTCGGCTTCCGTGACTCCGACTGTCGTCAAAGTTGTTCGGATGCAGCGTTGAAGGTAGTGCTATACAACTGCGCGCAAAACGTGTCTGTTGAACTGCCTGTTGTATGCGCCCTCCTAAACGGTTAGATAACCGTTTAGAGAACTCACTTCACTTGACCGACTGAGCCAGTAAGGTGTACCATGTGACTGGCAGTCATAGTTCTCAGATAACTGCCATTGGTTGATCAACGAGCGAGCTCAGTTTTCAAAGCGGTCACTCTTGCGCTCACCACGCCTCTGCTTCAACTTTAGACCAACTGGCACACGTGCATGCACCTTTTTATCGCAGCTTTTTATTCATCTTTTTATCGCTCGTTTGAGTTCACCACAGTGTTTTGGAAGAAGGGCAGGGGTGTCACGGAAACCAGGAAACATTTTTCGAAAACACTTTTCGGGAAGGCGCGTTTTTTGACAGAGGGTTCTAATTTACGGAGCCTTCTCTTTCGCTATAACCGTGTTGAGCTTTCAGAATCGTTCGTTGCATCTGAGACGCAGTGCCATTGCTCTAATACGTATTTTGACTGCAGCACCACCCATGTTCGTTATAAGCGAGAGTTCGTTATAATTGCGGCCGTTAGAAGTGGGCGCGACTTGTATGTCTTGAGGAGAATTGAGTCGACCGCGCACACTATAAGCAGATGGGCCATCCAAGATGAGGGTGTGACCACAGGGATATAAAGGTGAGGAACACAGTGGAGAGATGCCTGCCCCGACTGTCTCACTACTGCAACCTTTGTTGAGTTTGAGCTTCACAGCTCCTTAACCGGAGCCTCTTCAGGCTTGAGGCGAGATTCATTCGAAAGCGTTGTAGACCGTTTCAAAGGGAAACTCTACCTACTGGTAAATTCAAGCAGGAATCCTACGCTGTGACCAAAGCCACTAAACCTTTTTTTCCAGGCTTCATAAGCAAAGCAACCAAAAACAACAATTTCAGGCACCCAACTTCGCTCTTGACACCCGTGCTATATGAAAAATCCTCTGAAGAATGAAACAGAACTTCAGGGAATACAAAACAAGAAAGAAACTTGGGCGCTGTAAACTCATTCTTATAACGGGAACAAATAATAGTCCGCTGGAAGAAAGGAGTGTGAGGATAAACGTTTCCTTACAGGCTATTTTTCTTCATTACACCCTCAAAATATATATAAGAGAGAGAGAGAGAAAAAAAAACAGCAGTAGAGACAATCAGATCCTCTAAAAAAAAAAGAAAGATGGAAAATATACATCAGGATTAGGAACGAAGAGTATGAAGCAGGAATAAGAAATGTTCATTTTGCTGACGGGCTCAGCCACCTCCATTTACAACAAGGGCATAATCCTTCTCCAAAGCGCTAGCCCACGAATCAAAACAAAGCGTTGCAGGCTGTTCAAGTATTGTGCTTCATTTGTTCGTTCTGCGCCAACAACGTGCGATATACGCGAGAAGCGCAGAAATAAAAGAATTGTTTTAAGCTTCGCCTTCCGTTTATTGTCGACTTTGTTGCTACTCTGAACCATCGCTGCTGCTCCATCTCCGCGCAGTGGTGGGCTGCTCTAACGGATTAGTGAAACGGACCAAATCTTTGGTGCGCCACCGACTCTCTATGCGGACGGCCGGGAGCCCTACGTAGAAAGAATAAACGATAGATGGCGCACCTTCACAGCTCTCTTTTTGAATTCTTTGCGCGGCCTAAAGAATTAAAAGAAAAAGGGAAGGGGGAGGGGGGGGGGGTTAGAGAAGATCAGTTTCATATAAAAACCTTCCTGCGCACTAAAGAAGCAGACATTTAAAAAACTAAAGGAGATAAAAAAATGCGGACAAGAATAAAAGAACAAAGGAGGCCACGAAAAATGGCGACCAGCTTCACCGGCTCATGCTAAGTTTAAAGTGAGACAGCATGAGAAGGCAATGGTTCATTAGATCGACGATGGGGAAGGCGGGCCCCGTGAGAACGCCCCCTCTTTCCTTTCGTTTGAGAGAGAGAGATAAAGAAAATAAATGAAAGAGAAAAACGCTGCGCAGGAGGACTTACACACAGAAGGTCTGTGGCGCTCGTCTGCCTCGACGGCCGCCGGGCTGGCAACCTTTTTTCTCTCTCTCTTGATGCGGCTGCGCGCGCAAAACACGCGCCGCCGAACGCGGCGGCAAATTTGTCACCTACGGCACCGCCCGGTCGTTAATCATCGGAGAACGGCCCCTTGACGAGAAGAGAGGAAACGAAATATGCGCGCTGTGCGGTTGTAAAAATTTTCTTCGCACACCCCGACCCGTTCGTTGCTGCGCTGTTTCTTTCACCCTCCTATCCTCCCTTCTCCCTCTCCCGTTTTCCAGCTTCTTCACTCTCTCCCTCTCTTTTATGTCAGTGGTCGCGTTTCATCATTCGCACCTTTTGCCGCGTCAGCGCCTCCGTTCATTTTCTCGAGCTTCGCGTTTTGAAAGTCGGTGTGCATGGCTTGTGCAGTCCGTTGCTAGCCGCGAATTGAGAGCGGCTTCATTGTGGTCTCCCTATTGTCCACATTTCAACTCAAACTTTTCGGCCGCTCGGAGCTGCTCGTAGGCGTTTCTTGCTGCTTATGACTGTGACGTGTGTATTGCAAATTGGATCTCTTGCATTTAGGCGGGCTACGAGAAGGATAACAAGGGGAAAAAGAACAAACTGCTGTCATGATATTTCAGCGCACATTAAAATATATTCTTCTTATTTGTCTTATTAATAAGCGGTTTTAGTGCTTGATCAGAACCTATTGTCAGTAGTTCAGGTCAGGCACTAAAGAAAGTTTTTAATAAACGATTACTTGCTCGTCTAGGACTTACATTGTTCGCCCTAGATGTTTGGAAAACCCGCCAGAAACGATGCCACAGGTGAGAGAAATTGTCACTTCGCTGTAATTTACTATATACAGCTTTTCTGAATCTGTTGTCTGCCAACTGCGCTAAATGTGGCGCATTTCTTGTCAATTTCGCCGACGTAAAAATAAGCGCGAATATTTCACACTGAACTCCTACAGCAGTGCTGCGGCAATGGAGACGTCAACAAAGGCTTCTTCTGATATGGCTTGTGCACGAGCATTGCGATCACAAGCTGAGAACAAGCTCAGCAGGTGCCAAATTGCCTCTCATATCGTTACTTCTATAATCTCTCATATTGTCCTGTACGTTTGTTTTTCTGGGTTGCAATGTTGGTTCTACTCTCCAAGCGTAGTGCTTACGTATTTTGCGTCGTTGTGATAGTTTATTTGCTCCACTTTAAATGACCATCCCTATGCTGCCACCAGCAACGGCTTTCAACCGCGACATATTAATGTCTCACATTCTGCCTTAGTTAACACTCGAACCAGAGACGTGTTCGAAACACTCAACCAGGAAGCCTAGAAAGACCGGTTCCTCTGCGGACTTCGATATACAACGCGCAAAGAAACAATAAAAGTCCAACGCAAACACAAAAAGTAGAAGCCAGCGCACCATACACAATACCCGGGTCGGCCAGTGAATCTCCCGGTTGACGCCGGTGTGCCGCCTCTTGGCTCGTAGCGCCACCTGGGCGGGCGAAACAATTCATTGGGCAACGGCCGCGGAGTGAACACGCGCGGGGACCATGGCGTGTCGAATCGGATTGTGTGGCAGCGCCGCGTCCGCTCCTATTGCCCCACTTTCTCCCTCGCATGGAGCTGCTGAGCTCCGTTTCTCGCCTTCCCAGTGTGCCTTTCATCTCCACTCTCTTGCGGCTGCTGTTCTGTTGCAGCCTCCATATTGCATCGGAAGAAGTTTCATTACACGTGCCTGTGAAATAAATGCTGAATTCATTTATCGATTTCCTTACCCACAAAGTGCGCCATGTTTTATATTTTAGGAAGAACAGAAAAGGTAGAGAGCTTGTCCGCTTTTTAAAGGGTACCGTATTTGGGGCATTTCAAAGAACGATCTTCCACCATATACTTTGTGTTGCACATGCGAGGATATCTAGTACAGAGCAGTAACAAAATAGGAAAATGAAAAAAAGAAGCCTGGCTAATGTCAGGGATTGAAACGCTTTAAGGAAATTTTTTCAGTTGTTTCAAGCCCTTGTGGTCAGTAACGGCAGGTCGAAAATACTGGACGTCGTAGCGGCCTAGGACAATTACCCTCCGTTTTCAATGTAATCTGAAAGAGCTACCTCCCTATAGCGTCTCATTAACAGCGAGACTTTGTTAGCTGAACTTGAAAGATTACTGCAAGAAACTCGTCATTATCGATAGCCTTTAGGAGAGAACTTAAAACTTTGGGTACGTCAGGGACGCGAAAAAAAAAAAAGCAGACAGATGCACTTGTGACTGTGTGCTTGAGGAAAATTCTTGCCACATACGGACATACAAAGGTTTTACTGGAGAGCTTTATGTTTTCAGGGACTGCCTAGCGTTCTGGCTATGCATTTTACAACGCTTAGGTATAGAACTAAAGTAAGGAACGACGTGAAACTTATCACGGTGCTGAATTCTTTGTGCTCTTTATGTTAAAGAGTAGGCGGCTTCAACTGTTTGAACGCCTGAGATCATAAACTGTAAGAACACGCAGGTAGGCTGCACGGTCGGCTCTGAGCAACATTTGTTGCACGCGTCTGTACACGCTTGCGAATTTTGCCCTTGGCTGGAGATTGCTAGGCTTGGATTTCAAAATCGTTCACGGTTTTTGAGAGGCAGAATTTAGGACATCAAACTTAACTAAAGGTGGAGAGTGTCACTGCCATTGCTATATTTACTGAAAAACTGGCGGTTATTAGTAGCGTTTTCTTTTGTAAGAAAGAATTATATGGGGTCTAAATTATTCCAGAGTCCTCCACTACGGCCTCCCTCGTGCCCTACATGTTGCTTTGGGCCGTTAAATCTCACGTACAGTATCATACCCCCACCGTAGATATATCCAGCTATTGTGGGCCAAACCAATTTCGAACGGGAAATATTTTGTGAACGCAATTTTTCTATGTATTGCCAGATTTCACTATAACAATCAATTTATCCACAGATCTCCCCTCGGTAGGCTTGCATTTTTTTCTATTAATGTTTTTGCTGTCATCAAAAGCGTTATCCATTGGTTCCCTACAGCTGTCTTAACTAATCAATGCGAGCGATGGAAAAACTTTAAAAGAAAGATTTTGCTCCGCATTGGAAGTATGGATCATTACCTTCAGTATTTCCATAACAGCAGCCTACAATATTCCAATATTCAAAATCTTTGTCAAAAAAATGCTGGACATGTAAGATGGAACAAATACATGATGGAGACTTTGGATGATTTGTTGGAGCAGGATGACTCCAGCATGAGAACTGCGGGACATATACACGAAGCATGCTAGGAATAAAAAAAAATATAAAGTAGGCGCAGGTAATGAGGCTGAACGACGAAATCTTAATATATGAGTGCCTTCCGTAGATAGCACCTCGCTTTGTTCAGAGACCAGCGTTAACAAAAAAGGGAAGCCAACGCAATCGAAATTGCGCCCCCACGCGGAAGGCGCGTCTAGTGCTGATGCTTACCACTTGCGTAGGCAGGGGCGGAACCGAACGCAGTTATTACATGCATGGGTGGTCAATACGTGCATCATTAATTCTTATCAACTCTAAAGGCGACATGTTCAGGCACGAGGCGTGCTCGTTCGCGTTAAGACAAGAAGGAAAGATGTGAATTAAAGCCAGAAAAGTAAATACGAAAGAAAAAAAGAGGAAGAACCCTCATTTACTCGTACGGTGAAATATAATGGATTCCTCATCACGCTTTTTTTTTCGCTGTCGTACGTTGAGGGGCAACAAACGTGGTTTTACGTACCCAAGACTGATCAATAAGTTATTTTTAGGGAGGATCTGATCGGCTATCCTCTCCACTTCTCTCCATCTCGGCGGCTGGCTGTACCATGGCAAACGAATAGCAAATGTTACCCGCGTGCTGAGGCGGAATACAGCGTGCATTCATTTAGTTAAGACTGATATGCGCTTTGACATATGCAGGTACCCGTAAAAAGAAAAGAAAAAAAGGCTGTGCTAAAAAATGACGGGTGATTTAGCGTGGTTAAGTCAGAGGCGAATTAGGTGCGCTAACACTTCGGTTTTCACTTCGGTTTCGGGTTCAGACTCTGTTTTCAAGGTCAAGCAGACGTCAGACAAAGATCGGCGAAATCGGATTTAAGCGCCGCGTCGAGGGTACGGCGCGATAGTGTTATTGGGTTAATGGCCATATATGCGGGATTGGTACTCTACTGTACGCTCATAGATCACCGGGACTCTTCACACCACTCACTGGCTCAGCCCTTAGAAAAATTTATTTAGACAGTCTATAGATTGTCCATAGACTTCTGTCTATATAGTCTATAGGCTGTCTGTAGACAAATCCAACAGAATAGTCTATAGGAAATACAAACCAGGTAGACAGTCTATAGACAATTTACAGAATTATGGCCGTACACTTTTAGTAGACTTTTGTCTATGAACACTCTATATGACTCTATATGACTATGAATAGACGAAAAGAAATATCTATAGGAAGGCGATAGAGTCTATAAAATGTTTATAGACGGTCTATAGACCATTTTTATAAGGGAGTCATGCAGCGGTTAAGTGATGCGCATCTGCTCTGCGACGACAAAGGCTGCCACCGGCGGGGCTTGTGAGACCCAGGTTGCTCCTCGCGAGCATCCCCAAGATCACGCAAAGAAGCTTCGGTCAAACATCACCGAAATCTGAGAATGTGGGTTTTAGTGCTAGCGCACTAAAAGAGCTGCAGAATTTGGACTTGCGCTCGCTGATGCCCACTATTCATTCCTGGGGAGGGCGATGTTGAGGAGGTGTTCCGCAGGAAACTGTTTCGTGAGTGAGAAGGCGGGGAGGGGTGCTGACTCAAAAAAAAAAAATGAACCCCGATTTACGTTGTTAAACTAAATGCGACGTGGATTTACTTACGACGGTGGATTTACTTACGAAAAAGGATTTCACTCTTTCCACTTTGCCTCCTGGCAACTATGGCAGCTCAGTGCCGGCAGGTGCTGGCTTCACCACGTCACATAACGGTTTTTTCTCTATAGTGACTCACCGCCAGGAGGCAGGTGTCACCTGCCCCAGAAAGACAGAAAACCACTTCAATATCAGAGAAAAGGTGAGAGCCTTGCTTGTCGGGGCCACAAATGAAACGTGTTAAACTTAGACATTTTAATTTTTATTGCTTTTGTTCGTTTTATCAATTTAAAACATAAAGGGCTGAGGACCAAGAAGAGGTGACGTAGTCAGTTGCAGAAAATGGGTGCAACGGTTGTACGCTGCTGATAACGAAATCCAGCTTGCTCATGTCTCCAGTCCAGAGCCTTACCTATTTGTCCTTCTCCACAGAGCAGTGCCATGTCCCGCGGTCTTCTATCGCTCTGGCCGCCAGACTGCGCATTCCTCCAGGTTACTTTCGAAAAAGGAAACAAAATAAAACGTGTCCCACGTACACTCGCGATTGCTGCCGACGTCCCCAGGGGTCGCCAAGAACGCTGTAGAAGGTGCAGCGACCGACGTTCCACCCTGACAAAACACGTCGTTTGTTCTTTGTGGTTTCGGCAACTCCAGGAGCTATTGGAGCAATGGGGGACCTGAATACGTCGACCCTTCTGTCGAGACGAAATATCCTGCGCTCCTGAAAGCCTCCCCCCCTCCCCCCTCCCCCCCCCCTCACCCCCACGAGAGACGTATGGAGGAGGGCCCCGAAAGAATGTGGAGCGAGCACTTTTCGAAAGTCGCCCTCTATTGCCAACAGTGTAATTTAATTAAGCGGGCGGCGATTTTATCGTGTCTTTTTCCTCCTTGCTCTTTACGCCCGGAGGGGCGCGGAACCGTGTCTGCACCGCCGCCGGCTTATTAGTTTATCGCTCGCACACTTTAGACTGGCAGCCAATCATGCGCATATTTATCCTCGCTCCGAATAATATCGCATTGTGCGTGCGTTGATATTTATCGATCAGCACTGAAAAAATAAACGAGTAGAAACCTTTGCATACTCGTACACGGCAGCCCTTATTAAACTGTCGGCAGGAATTTATACTATAGGCTATAGCGAATGGAATGAAACGAATTGCGTTGCTCTTGAAGTGTTGAATAAACTTGTTCTCTAGGACAGGTCTTCACGCCTAACGTTTACACAGACGCCTGGAGGAGCAACAAAAGAGCACATCAGTTCGACAAAGCTAGTTTCTGCAGTGAAAAAGCAAAAGAGATTTAATATGTTCATAATAAGCTTGAAGTCGTTTGCAAGCAGGAATTAAGCTATTGACTTCGCAAATACAATTTGAAATGCGTATCACTCAGTTACTATAAAGTAAAAAAAGCAGGTTGTGTAAGAGCTGAAAAGTCTTAACCAGCAACGACTGCAGGCAGGGTCAAAATGTTGCCGCCTCCAAATAACCTACACTCGAAACATGAATAGGCCTATATGGGAATATAAGGGGAGCAAGCTAGCCTCTACCGCACTCTCTTTTATGAAAAGCAGTGCGCTATAGTACAGCTTATTACCTTTTTACTCATTTCTGTTTTAGAGTGTAGGCTAAATGTTACAGATCCTTCCCTCGCGGTTCTCTCGATAAGAGGGGTCTGACAGCCCAGAATGCTCCCAAAATACAACAGAACTCTTACGCAATCATGTGAGTGTGCTAACCATTCGTGGGACTCATGCAACTCAGGCGGCGTCTCTGTGTGCGTACAGCACCGAAGTAGAAGGCTTGCTTAATCGTTCTTGCATAAAAGGCTGCAGCCGTCAAATATCGGATCACTGATGACAGTGGCGAGCAGCTCTGCATGACGAACTGTGAATTTTCTGCTGCGGGGCTTCTTGAGTGTCCTGACTTGCATTCCTGTTCCACGTTTCTGTTGTGTAGCGGTAAGCTGTACGCAATTGAAGTTCTGGTCCGTACACCGGGCGTTCGGCTACTGATCCGGAGTACCCGGGTTCGAATCCGACCGCGGCGGCTGCGTTTTTATGGAGGAAAAACGCTAAGGCGCTTGTGTGCTGTGCGATGTCAGTGCACGTTAAAGATCCCCAGGGGGTCGAAATTATTCCGGAGCCCTCCACTACGGCACCACTTTCTTCTTTCACTTCCTCCTTCATCCCTTCCCTTACGGCGCGGTTCAGGTGTCCAACGATATATGAGACAGATACTGTGCCATTTCCTTTCCCCAAAAACCAATTATTATTATTGTCCGTACAGCGGGTCTTGCAAACCACTTGTGAGTCAGGGCGCAGGCAACAGCTTAAAACTCTTTTCTGACAAAATTAAAAAAGTTACGACTGAATTTCGCTTGGAATTACATTTCCATACACGAGTGTAGCAACAAGAGTTTAGAGAGATTCTGTTTTTTCTGTCGTAATCTGCGGTAGGCTGTTTTTCTTATTATAATTTCCTGACTTTTCTTCAGGCCACAGGCTTTCTCTATAGTGCAGCACATAAGAAACCCTTCAAGCTCAAAATCCCTGCGAGTAAAGAGAATTATCGTGTCTTTTCAAGACCATTTGATCTTTAGAGCTGTTGTAAATGCCCCACTATAAGGCTCAAAAGGAAACCTGAAGTCTTTTGACCAAGGCTGTATATATCGCTTTGTTTCTTGTAATGCTCACGGGAATCCCAGGCGTTCATCTCGTTGTCGCTCTCTCTTCTTTTTCTTCGTTTCATCCACACTCAGCAGACGTCTTTTCGTCGGTCTGATTCATATCCGTAGGCAACGTTTCATCCCTCTTTTAATTTTCTCTCTGGTTCACGAAAGGCGCTTCCTGTCACCCTAGAGGAGTCGCATGCAAACAAGCAAACCAGTTCCTACGAACCCAAGCACGCACACAAACTGAATAAACGCGAGAAAGTCAGCGGGAGACCCGGCGGGGGAAGAAAACAAACGACATACGGCGGCACGGCTGAAGAAGGCAAGCTCTTCGGTTACGCCTCATTTTCTCCCTGGCGCGCGCATTCGGGTGAAAGCTCTCAAGAGCACGCATCGGCGCCCAGTACTGCGGCAGGCTCTCTATCGTCGGTGTGGGGTTGCCTAGAACTCACCGTGGTTCCTTGTTTGCTCTCTCTCTCTGCGTGAGCGGGGCTCAACGGGTTTATTGTGGTGATTGAATCGGGCGCGTTGTTGGTCTGTGGGGTTAGGCCGCTCTTTTTAGCGCCCGCTTATTGGTTTGGCTGCAAGCAGCAGGTCTATCGGGCTGGGTGTGGAGAAAGGGTTAAGGTTGGAAAGTGGCCGGTTGTAGGTTGTGGCTTTAGCGCCGGAGGGCGGTGAAAAAAAAATAGGGTTCATTGTTGTGAGTAGTCGTTGTTGTTTTAGATTGCCTACACTCGGCATCGAAGGCGCATACACTCGATCCGATCAGCCCTAAGCCGAGGCAGCTGCCAGCGTTTGCGGGTATGAAGTCAAACAGTTGTTTGAGTCTCTTTTGAGTTTGCGTCGGCATTTCTATTTGACCTCTTGTATTAGCTATACTTTCATTTTGAAGCTATAGTATGAAACGACGGCCAGTAGCAATTCTGAGTTGCAGTCCTGTTTCTATACTTTATTTGTTTACTCGAACTTAGCTTAAACTGTCTTGAACTTCTCGCTCGCGAGTCTTCTGAGCTCTGTGAACGAGCAAGATATGATCACGAGCTCAAAAAGCTGATCGTGCTCAAGCATTTCAATCTATAGGTGCAGCTACGCAAGCCGTCGTTTAGATTTGTTGTCGGCGAATTTCCGAAGGGACTCAGTGGCTTGGGGGTTGTGGCAGTGTTCGCGAGGTTTGGGGCTTTATACTCGGCCGTTGTACCACGTTTAAGCTGATACCGAAATACAACAATACTGCTGTACTTCAGTTTCGGTACAGGCAGAAGGAGTCTGGTCGCCGGAAAGGATTTTAAAATTTTCTGTGTGCCATTAAGGGCTTGCATAAGAAGGTTACAAAGATTAAAAGAGCTGCTCCAGCATACATTTCATTTCGTAATAGTGGATTGTAATGCAGCTTTTAGAGCTTCAAAACCTAAATCCGAGGTGAGCAACAAATGTGGTGCGAGACTCAGTGTTTGTTTATTTATTTGTTTATTTTTTCACGTGAACGCGAGGTTAGTTGAACTTCGTTTATACTAAATGGCATGCCGCAGTGGTCTCCTTGCCGGGATAATAAAATGGGCGCCGACTGGCTTAAGTCGAACGTTTAGAAAACGCTGAAGGCTGTCAAGGTTTCATCAGCATTTGTATGTTTAGATTAAAGGGGCACTGACAAACATAAAGTCAAATTTTCTTCTGAGTGCAGCTTGGAAAATTTGGCTTTTTGAGGCTGTACGGGCTCCTTTTCGGAAAATGCATTTTATTTCTGAAAAATTCGAAGTAAAAATCAGATTATTTTTCCCCGTCCATCAATTCAAACTAACTCGTGATGAGATTAGAGCATAACGGTTTCCTTACCCCCCCCCCCCCCCCCCCTAACGAACTCCCTTACCCAGTGCAGGGTAGCCAACCGGAAACCTTTCTGGTTAACATCCCTGCCTTTCCCCCCTCTCTTTATCTAACCCCTGGCGAGTGCAGGAAAGATGTAGTCTAGCATCGGAGATAAGCACAGGAACACCGCTTGACGTCATCCCACTGCTTCTGAAAACTGCCAGTGGTGGCGATGCAGCAGTCCTTCAGGTTTTGATCATTTCTAGCTTACAGAAGCTCAGTGACAGTACCCTCTTCGCTAATCAATACAGACCAACTTCAATTTCTCCTAAGTGTTCCTTTGACGTCCAGTTGTCTTTAAACGGATATGAACGTTTCTCTTTCTTTCTTTCTTTCTTTCTTTCTTTCTTTCTTTCTTTCTTTCTTTCTTTCTTTCTTTCTTTCTTTCTTTCTTTCTTTCTCTTCTTTCTTTCTCTTCTTTCTTTGTCTCTTTCTTTCTTTCTTTTTCTTTTCTCTTTCTTTCTTTCTTCCTTTCTTTTCTCTTTCTTTCTTTCTCTCTTTATTTCTTTCTTCTTTCTTTCTCTCTCTCTCTCTTTCTTTCCTTTCTTTCTTTCCTTTCTTTCTTTCTCTCTTTCTTTGTCTCTTTCTTTCTTTCCTTTTCTTTTCTCTTTCTTTCTTTTTCTTTTCTCTTTCTTTCTTTCTTCCTTTCTTTTCTCTTTCTTTCTTTCTCTCTTTATTTCTTTCTTCTTTCTCTCTCTTTCTTTCTTTCTTTCTTTCTTTCTTTCTTTCTTCCTTTCTTTCTTTCCTTTTCTCTTTCTTTCGTCTCGTTCATTGATTCTTATGCATGCCTTAACACACATGACCTTTTCCGCGGAGCGGTCGACGGGAAGTATTATTAATACCCGAGTAGCGCTCGTCCCTGACCACGTCGACCATCGCGACCTCAAGACGCGAGACGTCAGCGCGCGAAAGCCATGATGAATGGGCGAGCCGCCCGCGCATTGATCACACAGCGCCCAGGACGACGATCTAACTCGTGGAGAGGGCACAGAAGGCGTTCCCCATAGCTCAGCGTGTACACGAGCGACCAGCCCTGGATCGATTGCCGACAGTTGGACCGCGCAAACGAGCCACCGTTGTTTCATTGAATAAGGCTATCGATTGCCAATAAGCCGCGGCGTTTCGGCGGTGTTCGTATATTATATGTATATGTAATGCCCGCGGCCGTGGGACACCGAATTTGCGGTACGAGTGTAAGTATAAGCGCCAGTGGGAATTGTACCGCCAGAAGTCGCTGACTTTCACCACCCACGGAGGTTTTTCTCGCCGTAGGTCGGGATCACTAATGTAAGCGATCGGTTTAGTTGGTGCCCCAACTTGAAGAATTCAAAGCGCGCACGGCAAAGACGGACGGCCTGCCATATATCAGCGCTGTGTTCGCCAGTCCTTCGCCTTTGCTGCGCTAGTACTGTACGTGGCGTGAACCTCCGAGCCCTAGTCTCGCCTATTGTGAGCTTTGTCTCTCGTGCGAAGTAAGCTAAGCAGCGCCAAAAATGTGCCAATAAGAATGGGACTTCAGGCCGGACGACCGGATGGGCGGGAGCTCAGGAGTGTGTTTGCTCCGCAAAGAGTAGCGTGCGAGTCTGCGTAGACGTCTTCGAGGAGTTTACTGCCCGCGAGAGCAGTCTCCGCGGTGTCCTCTGTGTAGATTGGGGTGGGTGGCGATGGTAGTGGGAGAAATGACGGCGCTTATTTTCCTAAAGGGCCTCCTCAACAACGGTTCCTCAAGGGACTGTCCTCAACAAGGGTTCCATCCTAATTCTATTCCCGTCTGAACCGCCATCGGGTTTTGAAGTCCTGAACCCGAAGCTCCTCTTTTCCTGTGCAGACCCAAGTCGTCCATACAAGACACCTGTGTATTGCAAGTCGGCAATACTAGCTCGTTGACGTCTGAACAGGCCGCTTCGCGAGTGGGTTTTTTGGCCAGGCTCAGAGCTGCTTTTGTGGTTAGGACGTTGTTAGTTGTGCACACAGGCATGCATTTGGCTTCCCAAAACCACCAGCTGGGGAGGCCATTGGTTAGAGCACGTTCAAAGATTAGGGACCTTGGAAGGATAGAGCTCAATTTATGGGCACCAATTCTTCTGGCTTTCGGTGCGAGCACCACGCGTTATGCTATGAAGGCGACACGTGTGTATACTACAACTTTATCAGTGCCAACCGAGAAAACCCCTGGACAGTTCCAATCACATTTCTTCGTCTTCTTCCGCATTTAATAACATTTCGTGCGTGGTTCCTCTCTGCAGCCGTTTATTTTTCTTAGCACCATTTCACGTTCAATGAGAAGCAATTCCATCGTTTTATTTGCGACTCAACACCTAATTCTGGCCAATCCCCATAACGGGTATGTGCCGTTCGAGGTGACGACGACGACGAACGACCACCACCACCACACACACAACAACAACAACAACAACAACAACAACAACAACAACAACAACAACAACAACAACAAAAAAAAAAAAAAAAAAAACACACACACAACAACAACAACAACAACAACAACAACGACGACGACGACGACACAACACACCACCACCACCAACAACAACAACAACGACACGACGACGCGACACAACAACAACAACAACAACAACAACAACAACGACACGACGACACACACACACACACACAACAACAACAACAACAACGACGACGACGACGACGGCGACGACGCAACAACAACAACAACACAACAACAACAACAACACAACAACAACGACGACGACGACGAGACGACACAACAACAACAACAACAACAACAAACTGCTTCAGTGCGCCTGCATTTCGTGGTTGGCCACAAAGGTTACCAAGCGCGCAGCTCGTCCGACTTACGTTGTCACGATAAACCGTATTCACGCGGAGGAGTCCCCCCCACCCACAAGTTTGTTTTCTTACTTGCTTTCTTCTAACACTTCGACCGGCTCATACTTCATGCCATAGTTTTTTGCCCTTTGACTCTTTATGGAAATACACACAGTTCCGGTAAAGAGGGAGGGAAAAAGTAGGGAGGTATCTCTTAACGCCGCCCGTGACACTCACGGCGATCCCGTTGGCCGTTGTTGTCCAAGGCGCGAAGCGTAGGCGAAGCGCTTCTTGCAGTATGCGGCGGCTGCCTGAAAGCGACGGTGGTGAGCGCCAAGCAGCTGACGACGCGTCGCTCACGGCAGCTAGGGCAACGCCGGAAATTGGGGTCGAGTGCCCTCTGGGAGCGGCCGCATCACCGGCGACTCCGGTGAGCAAAGAAAGCTGCGGGCTCTTCCGATGTAGTACACACGGATACGATGGCACGCGAGGCATGGCCATCGCTGGGCCCCTGCCGATGCTGACAGCAAAGCATCGTTTTTTGCCGCCGGCTGCTGACTGCCATGCCACCGGAGGCGACAATCACTCCCATGCCCTTTCCCCCTCCCCTTCCCTGCACTTTTTCAACACCGCTCTCTCCCTCGGCATCGGTGCTGCTGTGAGCATGGCCGCAACGCGAGGACAAATATTTGCTAGCTCGATGTCCCTAGCCCGCCCTCGCGAACTGCTGCTCCCTGCGACTTCGCCGCGGTGCGAATATCTCGAAGAGAAAACAAAACAAGAACAAAACGGGAGAGACGGGAGGGTAGGAGGACGCAGGCCGGAGACGCTGTTTGGCGCGATGACGCTGGGGCCAACTTGGCCCTCGGGGCACTCGACCCGGTTTCCTGAGCCGTTGTGTATGACTTACACGAACCGCCGTCCGTTTTGTAGTGGAAACTGTTTTGCGTCTCGTTTTGTTCGCTGAAAGAACTTCGTCGGGAAATCACTGTTTGCTTTTCTTGCTCTGCTTCGCGTTTCTTTCTCTCCACCCGTTTTTTTGTTACCTGCAAAGGTGAGAAGGCAATGCTGCGATGTCTTCCTTTTTTTGTTGCCGCAGTAAGTCCGCAGATTCTATCCGAGTAGCAACAAAATAAGTAGCCTGAAATGAACTTTCCCAAATGTATTAAGTTCAATCACGTCGACAGCAAACGCTTGCGATAGAAGCGTGCCGGCTTTGTAGAGTGCTGCGCTGTTTTACACGAGAATATATGCCGCCGTTTCTCCACCCTATGCCTCTTGAAAAAAAAACAACAAAAAGAACACAGCATTATAGTTACACGAAAGAGTTTTAAGCTTTTCGTTCTTTGCCTTAAAGACAGAAATGTATTGCGAAAGAAAACGTGACGCCAGCTGTTTATATGACATAATAATAATAATAATTGGTTTTGGGGGGAAAGGAAATGGCGCAGTATCTGTTTCTTATATCGTTGGACACCCGAACCGCGCCGTAAGGGAAGGGGTAAAGGAGGGAGTGAAAGCAGAAAGATATGACAAAAATCTTAGTCGGTGAAATGCACTGCTCTTCTCTTAGATAAAATGGCTCTGGACATTGCTGCTATTCAAATCGCAAGGCCTTTAAGAGAAGACGTCTCGCAAATTGTTGCCTGTTGCATTATGACAAGCGAGCGAAAGCCTACCAAGATACCAATTTGCTCGCCAGCCGAACGTTGTATCTCTTCGAGTATCATGCCGATCGAGGTGACAATAGCGCATAATGAGAAGTCGATTTAGAAGAACGGGATGGTTAATTTGATATACCGGGTGTTTCATCTAAGATGTTCTGAAATTTTTGAAAATAGGCTTTTTGAGGTAGAAATGCGCCTTCTTTGGCATAGCAATGTCAGCGATGTAGCGCATGAGAATGCAGCCAAGACGTGCTAACTCTCGTTAACTGATAATGAGTAGTTACCTCTTTACCATTATTGTTAGTTTTCTTATTTACCGAGAGTCGTGTAGCCCACCGTAGGTAATGCCCATATGAGTTTGTATACGTTCGAAAAAGCGGTAATTCTCGGCGTTGTTTCCAAACAAATTTTGGCTATTTTGACGGCTTACCTGCTCTGGAGAGGTTGCTTTGCCTGCAAGCTTCTCGAAAGCGCATGCATTTTGGCTCTATGTAGCTGAGATTTGTTGGACCACAGCACCGAGGGCAACTGCGCTTTAGAAATTCGAAAAACTGATATGGATTGTAATTACAGAGGGCTATACGCCTCTCAGTAATTAAGGACCCTAGCAGTAATAATTAAAAAGTTAACTATTCAATATTAGTTAACCAGCCTGATAGTTAGCACTTCTTATCTATATTCTGATAAGGTGTCACCGCTGACACTGCTATGTTGGAAAATGTGCTGTTCTAGCTCAAAAAGCCAATTTATTAGGTGAAACACCCTGTGTATAACTGCCTGCGATAGCTCGTTTGCTTTATGGTCTACTCTTTGGGAGGCTATCAAGATAGCCACTTTCCATCGTTAAAGTTAACGAAAAAGGAGCTTAATAAATAGCCTCGTGAAATCCACTCTGTTCATTTAAGCATGATAAAAATATCTGCTGCTCGATGACTGCTTGTAGTGTCTGCCATGAAATGCAAATATTTTACGTGGCGTGTTTCTTAGAAGTGTGGGCAAATGACATTAAAATATACGACAGAGTTAGTTTAATATTATTTATTGCCAAACTACACTTACTGTAAATAATGCGTGGTAAGTACATTAAACGGGCTGGAGACAACTTAACTGAAAGCTTTTACAGTTTTCAGTTAAGTACTTTTTTATTTTCTTGGAACTCCCCTCTGGAGCATTAGGTGACGAAGTTCTTGTAAATTTTTGAAACAATAATGATTCTCTGTTTTCGTTTTCCGCCAAAGTAATTCGGTGCATTATCTCAAGTGATATATACTTCATATGTGAAGGTAAACTGTACGCTCTCATTTCCTACAATAACTACAAATGTTGCTTAGTCAACGTATTGCAAAACCCAGCAGAAATCGCAGCAGCGAAGCTGACGTCTAACTGCCTATGTTTTTCTTTTCCTTTTTTTCACGTCTGAGCGCTTTTTTATTTTGCTGCACTGGCGTGTCGCGTCTTATGCCTGCTTCTACAGTTTCTTCTCACCTCATGATATGCACAGCTGTGCAGTGTTTTTTTTTATATCACGGCAGCGTCGACCAGACGGTCGTTCAGCGCACAAGCCTTAGAAAAATGGTCTATAGATAGTCTATAGACATATTATAGACTCTATAGCCTTTCTATAGATATTTCTTTTTGTCTATTCATAGTCTATAGAATGTCTATAGACAAAGGTCTACTAAAAGTGTATGAGCATAAATCTATAGACTGTCTAGAGGATTTGTATTGCCTACAGACTGTTCTCTAGGGCTTGTATATAGAGAGTCTATAGACTTTATAAACAGAAATCTGTGGACAGTCTATAGACTGTCTAAAGAATTTATTGTAAGGGAATGCTGGACCGCAGTGGAAAAATGAACGAGAGTACGCTCATGAACATAGTGAACTTGCCAATTGCAGCGTCGTCTGCTCGGCTGTTCTGCTGACGTGATACCCCCCCTTCCCGTTGCTCTCGTCTCGTCTGCTCGCCGTTCGCTAAGATACCCTACTGTGTTGTTCATCAGGAGCCGATCTACAGTGCAGCGGTCGGAATCAGTTTCCACCTTCTTTAGGCTTAACCGAAGTATCAGTGTATACGGGTGTTGTCTTGCACCAGGACCACACTGAAATGCTGCCGTCATTGACACGTGTACAAACCGGCGACCTTATGCTTAGCACGAGCCGCCTGGATGTAGACGATGAACTGCCGCGATGGGCAATTGCATAAAATTCCGCGCCCTTTCCCCTTCTGTCAGCGTGGAGAGTACAGGTGAAGAGAGAGGTTGGAGAGGATGACTTGTCGTCCTGTCTAAATTTTTACCACTAAATCTTCTCTCCCTCTCTCTCGAGCTCAGCCATTATTGCGGTTTTCTTCGTTGGGCACTTCCGGCGAAACACAGGCGCAAAGGTGTCACTGCGCTGTGTACAGTGGGAGCGGGACCCGCGCAGAAAAGAGTAATTACTCTTACCGCGCTACCGTTTTTCAAGGCAGCCTTGCTCAAGAGAGGTGGTGCGCTTCGTGGAGGGCGCACAAAAGATTGGCCGCTCGCAGTGACTACGAAAGGGTGTGGACTCAACCGAGATCCGAGCCATCCATCACACCGCCGGTGCATTACGACCGAAAGAGGGGGAGAGGGTGAAAAAAAGGCGAGAGCAACGAAAAAAGGCGCGAAAATGAGTTGAGAGGAATTAAGTCAGAAGGTTAGAAGGCATGAGAAGGCGCAACGCTGCGAGGCTCGCGAAAGCGGTCGCACCATCAGCCTAACGAGAAGCGGTAAGGGTAAGCGGCTCTGCAAGGCGAAGTTCAAATAGCAGCTTCAGAGGTACGGTTTGCTGCGTTTTATTAAGCGCGAGGGTGCATCACAGAGCGGAGGAGGTGTAATGGGGGTCCTCGGAAAGATTAAAAGAAAAAAAAAGAGAGGGGGAAGGGAGGGTAGGAGTAGAAGGAGAGAGGGTTCTCAACCCTAAAGGGTTTCCTCTTGTTCGTCACTCCCCACGTTGCGCAAGAGACGAGTGTGGCGCGTATGTGCCCAAGGGATTAGACAGAAAGAGAGCTGGCTGGAGTCGTCACGTGACCGAACGCGCGGTCTCCGCAGACGGGCCCCAATCCTTCGGCGCTCTCGTGTGCCGAGCCAACGGCCGACCCGCCATCCGTCACCGAAACGTTGTTCGATCCACTTCTGCCGCAACCACAAAGGGACGTCGAGCGGATGCGCGCGATGCCTTTCTTAACCCTCTCTCCCTACCCAGCGCGGGCAGACAACCGCGGCGCAAATGCGATCGGCAAACATTCCGCTCTAATCTCCTTCCCATCGCGCCGCGCCCTTGGACGGGAAAGTCTGGAAAACCCCGTTCTCTTTTTTTGACGCGGCTGTGACAACGATGTGACAGGTCGCGGTCGCTGCCTCACCACGGAGGTCAGAACATACGCTTTCACTTTCTTCGCGCCTCCTCTATCGCTCGCTCGCGAGCGGCTTTAACAGCGCGCGAACAGATGCTTGCGTGATTTGCCGCTCTAAACGACACGCGGCCACGTCGATTCCCGTCAGAGGGAGGTAGCGACAAAGGGTGGATGGTGCGAGGATTTCGTGTGTGCGTAAGACAGCCGAGAAACGCCGCGGTTGCTCCGAGCTCAAGTCGGGACGCGGTCCTTGACACATGCTGGGAGTTGGCGTTGGGCGTGTCGAGCCAAATCTTGTTTGCACCCTTTCTGCTCCAACCTCCTCGCTATTTGCCCTAATCTATCGGAAAGCGTTCGTAATTGACACGGGAGCGACAGCGGTAATTGCAGTCTGGAAGCACCGCTGAGCCCTCTCGAACTATATAGCTTGACAGCGTTGGCGGTTGCTGTCGTAACGAAAGAGAGAAACGATTGTACGATGAAAGAAGTTTTATTGGTCATGTGTCGAACGTGCTTTTCGCTTTTTCATGGGCATCAATTGCACTTGCGCTTCCGAAAAGAATCGTGACACCTGGTTCCAGTGTTACCTGTAACATCTTAGGAAACAAAATGTGACTGCAGTTGAATTGCTGTCTCAAACGAAGCGCAAGGACGAAGACAGCCTCGTGAAATTGAGCTGATAAAAACGGCAGAGATATCTCAGAGAGGAAACTGTGGTGAAGCCGTCAATTTCCCTTGCGTTACATATAATTAGAGAACGGAGAGAACACTTATCTTCTTGGTCGGCTGAAATTTGGCGTCATGGCTGATAATTTCACTTTTCTGCGTGGATACATTTTTTGTCGTGCTTATGGTCGCACGCTACTTCAAATGCACATGCTCAGAAATTTCAGGACATGCTACACGCAGTGTATATATTGTATTTAGCCCTCGCAATGCTGAAAGACCGCGCTTCATGAAATACTGAATGACAAATGACTTTGTAGCGATTTCAGTGTTAAGGCTTAACTATACTACAGCAGGAATGCCTATAATGCCCCGTGATGATGTCTATGTGGAAATCTTTCCTTCTTTTTACTGGAGCTCCCATTTAACCCCATGCATTCTGTCAAGGCTATTTTCTTCTTATTCCTCTCCATCTTATTTTGCTAAGTCCGCCTAAACAACACTGTATTCCAGCTTCTACTTCCAAGCTCATCTGGAAAATATGGATAACATTCTCCTCCCACCTACGTATTGAAGTATTTACAGCGTACGCTTATCAATATATCGGCTCTTTAACTATTAACCAAGAATAGTGAAGGGGCCAGTTGTTCAGACATGCTGACTGAACGAAGAACATAGCTCCTTTCCTGTGTGCTGCCTCAACTCTACGTTTTTCGTACTCTATAGCTGTCGCAGTGAGCTTTAATGGGCGAGGAAACGGACAAGAATTGGCGGACTCTAAGAAGCTCCAAAATAGATACATAATGCATTATGATGTGCTCTGGTAAAAAAGAAAAGAAGAAGACTGAAAATAAAATGTAAAAAATGCAACATGGCGCAATGAATAGGGGCGAACAACATTAACGGCCACAAAATGAGGTGATGGTGGGTAAGATAGATAGGCTTGCCTGGATATGCGCATAGAAGGCTACTCATGCGTGACGGTGATGGACGATGCTGCAGCGCGAACGAACGCGAATAATACAGAGATATACTGACAGGCAGGTATGCACGAACTGAGCTATCAGATAAGTCCGTCGTCTCTGAGAAACGTCAAAGGGGCCTTCCTCACGCGCAGCGCAGAAGCGGAGCTCTCCCAAATACCAAGGATATTAACATGGTTCAACTACGCGACACTTTGTAGCCTTAGCGCAACATCAAGCACCCTGAGGAGCTCACAGTTATTGCCCATTCAAATTTCGCTGTCACTGCGAAAGGTTCTTCTTGCGTCAAGCACCGTCAACAGCGTTACACGACAAAGCTTCCTATTTGGACAACTATTAGACGGTAATAAAAGCCTAATACCTCGCGTATTTCAATTACTTGTTTTGAAAGACACGGGTACGTGTGGCATATTCTTGGTGGATGCCCAACCGTCGGCGCTTATAGTATATTTGGCCCGAACACACCTGAGTCAGATTTTGGTTTGCCAGCAAGTCACAGGGCCGTGTTCCTTAGCGCCCGATACTCCAGCGACCTGAAGGGCGACCTCTCGCCTGTGGGCCGGAAGCCAGCCCTGTGCTATCGCTCTTTGCCGACAGGGGCAGCTTGGCTTCGTGCTCTGTTCTCACACGCTTATGCCTGCGGAATAACCAGTGTTTTCTCTGAATGAAATTAACGTCACTTCGATAGAACCGAAGGCGTAGTTCGAATAAACCAGAAGCTCGAGCGAATTTCGTGATTTCGAATCAGCGAGATTCCACTGTTTAAGGAAAAATGTATCCCTTGGGAGCTTGGTTCTAAACAACACTGGCCTGAAACGCAAAGCTTCCCTGACAGGCTAGACACCGCAGCGACCGTCAGGATGGTACAGGTGTCGGTGGTTGTTGCAGTAATGTGCAACACCGTTTGCTTCTCCCTAGACACGAAGTGGGCGTGCTGATCACATATGGCACCCGACATAGCGGACAACGCCGACAACGCCGGAAACCCCGGAAACCTCGTAAAAAGTTTCTCATTCGACAAGACGTGACTGCAATTAGGAAAACAATAATAACATTTGTCAGCATAGGACCATTTCAACAGGGCTAGTGCATTACTTAAAATAAAGAAATATAGATTTACTTTTGGTGAGTGAGAAAAAATAGTGCCCGGGACTCAAGGATATGGAGATCGGAGAAAAGATTGCTGAAGTGGATATAGACTTCTGCTTCCTAATCTGTTTCCCGCATAAAAGGTAACTTCTAGCCTGTGAATTTCTTAGCGGCCTGGAGACGCTCGCATTAGAAGGAGCGCAGGAGCACCGCTTAAAACTTTTGCCATCTAAATGTAACGCGACTGCAGAGTATATATATACAAAGCAGCGAAACAGCCGCAAAAGCGGGAAGCCTGGGTTCCTCGCGTGCACAGAGCCTGTGATATCTCCTGCCTAATATATCTCGCCTTCGCCCTAAACCTTAACCCGAGTGGAACTTCGTGGCTCGCCTCGGAAACAGTTGGATTCAGGCTCGCGAGGAACGATTGCCTCACAGTTACATTGCATTGCATCGCACTGCAGTGTCGCCACTGCGGTTGTCGTGTCGTGTCGATATTACCAGAAGAAATGCCAGCGCGATAGGCAGCAGGCTCACCGCGAAGAGACCAGGGCGGCGGATCTCGATGCGGCCGAGGCTTGAAGGAGGATCTTTGCTTAAAGTCCGAGCGAGGAAAAGGAATCGCGAGAAAATGTCCAACCGCGAAGATCTCTGCAAAGATTCGCACGGTGTAGTCCAGAGGAATCGCACATGTTGGTGTCCCCTGGATTTCGAAAAAAAACGACACTATACTTTAAACCCGTGGAATAGCATTTGCGATGGCGCTCGATAGGATGGTCCGGATAGAGGTGCACCGGGATTTGACTGCGGAGAAAATCCCTGCGCTTCGCCGCAGTTTGCAGCATCTGTATGGGTGCGGAGAGCAGGAAAGAAGTGTTGTGTCGCAGTTGGTGGCGAATGGCGCTTCAGACCTGAGAAGCATTAGATTTCAGGAGCCGGGAGCGTTAAACGAAAATCAGAGAGTTCGGTATTTACCTGAATGCTCTTCTCTTGTATAGAGTGCCCAGAAAAATGAAACGACGTCCATTAAATATATCACAAAAAACGTGATGTAACAATTCCGCGATCGTTACTCGCAGTTGAAGTATGTGCACGCAAGCGCTAACAATTACTAGCTGTGCTTGCAAAAGAAGCCGCTAACAAAAGCAATGCTAAATAGACGGCCTTTCAGTCTATGGTGCCATTATGTTAGGCGAGCAGCTTGGGAGGAAACACACAATATTTGGAGTCTGTCTGGTTCTGCGTTAAGTCAGAAAAAATCGCAAAACGTAAATACAAAACACGAGTCACAGATCAGGGGAAAGTTGCTTATTAAAACCATCAGTCATTACGTGGGCCTCAGTCTTCTTATATGAGAATGGTAGCAGGTACTTTTACACGCAACTCCCACCCTGTAGCGGCATATGCGGGCGTGCCAGTGTTTAGACAACAATTTCGAGAATGGTGAATTATTCTATTTATTTATTTATTTATTTTTTATTTATTCAAATTATGCCCAGCGCGAAGCTAAAGTCGGTGTCTCACTGACAGGGGAAACTGTTCGCTCAAGCGCTTTGAATGTAGACAGTTCAGGCACATTGGGAAGTTTTTACTGAGCTTATTTTTGGCAGATGTAACGGTTTCTAATAGCTGATACAAAGTTCTAACAGCTGATACAAAGTTTAAATAATATCAGCTCTTTCATTTGTATCTGCTTGTGGCAGAAACAGGCTCTGCAGGAGAGAGAAGCTTCCTTTGGTAGTTTGGCGAGGTTTCCGCGCTATTTTTGGCGGAAGCACTAGCGCGCTAAACCAAAAGGAGGCCCTGGAGAAGTACAGTAAAATTCTGCAAACTGATGCAACCAGCCTTCACTTGTGTTCTTTTTTTTTTGCTTCGTGGGTGCCCGCTATTGATTCATTCGTATAACTGTTTCTGCGGGCCCAGTTTGATTAGGCTGGGTTCGTTTTTTTTTACATTTTCTGCTCAAGCACCCGAGTCTTAAAGCAAAATGTTTTAACAGAGAATCAATGAGAAGTTCTGCGAACTGATGCAGCTAACAGAACTTATTTGTTTTCTTCTTCGCTGCCCACTATTGATTTCCAGAGCTTGTTCTGTGGCTCCGAGGAGGGTGTGTGTGTGTGTGGGGGGGGGGGGGGGGTATTTTCACTTTCGTGGAAAAGTAGGTCAAGACTTGACAGCCGTTCTACCATGTACAGGTGGCTGAAACATTTTTCAGAACACAGGTGCAGCGCAAACGAAGAAAAGAAGATTTCTCGCGGCGTGCGCACATAGCCTGGGGTCTGAGGGTCCACTAAGGTAACCGCGGGCGCACAAGTGCACACCGAACTTTCCAATTTCGGCGTGCGTGGGCTGGATGTGGCCAGATTGAGCTCTTCCGCAACACGTCGGTCCCCAACGGCTGCGTGACAACGCAGTACATATACAGGAATGATGGCTGTCCTATCGACAGGTGTCATTCGTGGACAAGCGCAACTTATTAAAAATTTTAAATGCCCTGAGCTCCTTATGAAATCGAGTAGCTTTTTACTTGGCGGGAACAAGGTCGCACGGGTTGTGTTTTCCCAAAATTTTCTCCGATGATTTGATATAGAGAAGCCTTATTATGAGTAATACCGGCTACTGTCAACCGAAACCCTCTCCTACTGCCGCCCCAATAATCTCTGATGCCATTAACGCGAAGGAACTGACGGATTACAGCATATACAAAATATGTCCTTAGATATGCACCGAGGGCAGCTACAGCCAAGTTTTATTTTTACTAAAAATCGATTTTATGCCTTTTTCTCGCTATGTTGACGATTGTACGGCAGCGAAATATGCATGGCATACATTGTTGAGAAAATTGCATTCAAGAATATTTGCGCTAATCGGTCGAAACTCGTGACATCGAAAAGGACTGCGTGATCAGCATGCACTTGTAGGCTATAGCCTCAGGGATCCGGGCCAAGAGATATGTGCCGACGTAGCGCAGTTTACCTGTGAAATCGGCCGGAGATAGCACCACCTGTATTTCGCCTTTTAATCTTTTCCAGCCTGCGAAAGCTCCGTTTGCGGAGAGAGTGGTCTTTTCGGGGTTAGAACGCACTATGGCGATGAACTTTTTTGGCGTAAGAGCATCTGTGCCCAAAGACCCCCATGGCGCAAGGTGTGTTGTCTACTGAAGGTAGGGTCGAATACTTGTGTCCCAATCATTTTTCCACAATGAAGTCGAGCATCAGACCAGTGGAAAGCTTGTATCCATTGCATCACTGGTAGGTACCCGGCGGCACTACACTACACAATTTCTCACCCATAAGGGTGCAAATCAGCTTGTCCCCTGACGAACAACCCTTATCACCTCATCGGTGCTATGAAAGGGTGCAAAGATCAGCACCCTCCAGGAGGGGTGCACCGCATGAAAGTTTAGAGGGTGTGCATCAATTTAAGGCTTTTGCTTCATGGGTGAATCAATGTTCAGCACCCTTCGTAGAGGTGCATTCGTAGAGGTGTTATGGAAAAATAGTATCCTTAAATAAAGGTGCAACCATTACACCCTCTAAAGTATCATGCATTGCAAATTTCCTCAAGAGTGCCTACGCGGCAGTCCGCGCTATTCTATCGATGCAAGGCGACTTTAATTAAGTCGTCAGTCTGCCTTTAAGATTCACTAGGCTCGAAAGGCTCACAAGGGTGAATAAAGCAGGGTAATTGTCTAAGCATGGAAACATTAAATGATAATCGACCAGCACAAGCAACACAAGGTGCTCAAATAGTGGCGTTCACGCATTTCTTCAATATAATTCAGCACCACGGCAGATTAAACAGCAGTAAGTTTATATCAAGCTACTGGGAATACGATGTTTCAACCCAGATTCCACTCACCTTTGTTGCAGCTTTTTTTTCTATTAATGGAAGAAGACGCCTCCTAATGACTTCACATAAAATGTCGAAAACAAAAAAAAGGGATTCCACGCCTCATTTCATCAATTACTTTTCACGCCCGTACACGTGGCGTTCAGCTCACTGCCTCTTAGCCCGTCGCGAAATAAAGAGCTAGCAAACAGATGAACCGCAAACCGCAGGTTCTGGCACACTGCGCACTCAATCAGGGGCTGCGTCACACACGTTCGCGCGTTCTCCACGAATCGGCCTAGACTTCGTTCAAGTTCAATGCGCAACGCCCATGTGGTTTCAGCTCGATTAAGCGCGCCAGACAGTGAGCGAACCGCGCGCAACAAAAGATCACAAAGTTCGCAAGAGATGGCGCAATGCCGTGTGTAGGGGGTATAATCTACCTCGCGGCGCTGTCTCAACCCTATACATATGACGAACGGGGTGCTGCCGTGCGCGCGCGCCGAGTGGGTTACGGGGACGTTTTGGGGCTAATGCCGTCAACCCCATCCGCGTCCCGACGCGCCGTATAATTCCCGGCACGCGGCGTTTTGCGCGTTTCACAAATACACACATATAAGTGGCCTTTTCTCTCACGCATACAGATAGGCCCGCGCTCGGGACGCCGAAATGAAGTGTTGAGAGTTCTCGATATACACAGCGTTCTTTTCTAAAAACAGCGCTAATCTGGACCGACGGCGCGGGTTGCGATTCCCTAGAGGCTTGGACGCGGCTCGAACCCTTGCGTCCCATGGGTCGAACGACGCAGAAGCGGCTGTGATGTCAGTGTAGCGCGGAGCCCTCCGGGGTCGCGAAATCCCACGAGGGCGTTTTTCCACCCCACGGGATCGCCAGGCGTCAAACCGATTTGCGTTGAAGGCAGTGGAATAATCGGCGCGGCTTGGCAAATGCGCATTGCAAAATATGGATACAGCCGCGGGAGAGGTTACGCGTATCGTCAGAAGTTTTTCATCCACTCCCGGCTCCCTTCCACCTTCCCTCTTATTGTATAGTTCATCATTCTTCCTTTTTTTTTTGCGAGGCGTGGCTCTTTGGACAGATCTGGCTGATGGTAATTTAGTTCATCTAATTACGGTGGCTTTAGGAGGTATAAGCCGGAGGACAGACTTACACAAGCTGATTGCGAGTGGGTTTGTCTTGCAGCACGACTGACTGGATAGCGCGGAAAAGGACACTGATGAAGACGAAGTGCCCGTTTATGTCTTTGTCCGCGTCCATTGTCAGTTTCAGCCATCCGATATAGGTCAGTTTGAGGAAAGTAATGCTTTATCCCTTGTTTTTCTCGCGAAGTCGTTGTTGTGGTTACAGAATTGCGCCGGTGCGAAAACCCAAAACACACGGAGCTCCGACCACGCTGTCTGAGAGATATGTCGAATCATGGTTTACAGTTGCACTTGCATGGGTCTTTCTCTGGCGTAGGTGCCCCCCCCCCCCCCCCCCCCCCTTGTCGCCGCGAACGTTTGCGCAGTGTGTCGTACAGACTAAAACTCCAGTGTTCGCACGCGGGCCAAGTCACGGAAGTGGTCGCTCTCGAGACACAGATTGATCGATTGAGCGTCGTGGGGTCACGTGATCCAATTGCAAATGCAACTGGTGTTCTCATGGCATGGGCAGAGCAGCATACGGCTGCCTCTGGCACTTATTCGAAAAGTCTGGACGTTTATTGGAGGTGCCTATTTTCACAGATCAATAGTTCGTTAAAAGGCGTACGAATTCGTGCAGCGCTGCAGCCTTCAGAAAGCTGGTACAAGTCAAAATTAAGTCAACGTATCTAACAAAAAAGTACGTAAAAAGCGCGAAGAGGCGGGCGTGGGTGGCGGGGGAGGCTTAAGGCTTCTTTCTCTCTTTCTTTCTCAGCAGGGTGCCGCCATTTGTTGCGCCCGTCGGTCAGCGCTCGTTCAGAGGATAAACTAAGCATTTAGAGTGGTCCAGCCAAGAACCATAAGCAGTATTTACTTCTCGTGGCTTCAGCCGTCCAGACGAGAAAAAAAATATCAGTTTTACACATAACCGAAAGAGCCAACCACGCATTGCAGCAAACGGTGCAAGCGATGCGACAGGGCAATAATAATAATAATAATAATAATAATAATAATAATAATAATAATAATAATAATAATAATAATAATAATAATAATAATAATAATAATAATAAGTAATTGGTTCTTGGGGAAAGGAAATGGCGCAGTATCTGTCTCATATATCGTTGGACACCTGAACCGCGCCGTAAGGGAAGGGTAAAGGAGGGAGTGAAAGAAGAAAGGAGCCCAATAAAATGTAATTTGCAAGGAACGTGCTTTATGGTGAGCGCAGCAGTTACTTGTTTTTCATGCTGCCTTTCTCTTCGTACGACGTAACTGGAACGTAAGACCTTTTTTTTTTGTACATGAAAAATTAGCGTTTAAAAGCGGTAGACAGTTTTACAAGGTTCAAGTCTTCTACTGTGCGACAATATGTCCTGCGTACTGTATGATACAGTATAGCCAAAAACGGCTGTGACCATATTACTGAGCAGCTAGTCTCCGAATGATCTTTACCTTAACAGCAGGAAAAGCTAACCACTTCCGTCACTCCTTATGTAAGGCCTCAAGCTGTTCGGCCGTCAGTGTAAATCTTCCATGATTCTATTCCATTCTATGAACCCTTGCAAGGATTCCAAGATGAGAAATCACTAAAGTTTCGCAGTTATGCTTTGAGGTACAGGCGCCCATTCTTACTTTGTTGTTAATTTCATGTTTGTTTCAATTTTAATTTCCCATTCACTTTCATGTGCTACGATTTCTGTCCTTTTCATCATTTTTTTCCCGCTCCTTTAAGAAGGCTCTATTCTTGGCAGCTCGCGTCCGCTCTTTTTTGACGCCGCACTGTCGGCAGTTGGGCCAGCGACATGTATACGTTGGAAAACCTCCCACTCTAACGATTCGAATTTCTTTTCCAAAGGCTACGTTTTCCTAAGCCCTCAGTAATAAAGGGGTCCCAAAGAAGAGGGAGTGAGAGAGATTAGGCCAGCAGAGCGAGGCACGAGGGACGGTCACAGAACCGCAAAAAGAAAAAAAAAATAATGCCACCGTGTTGCCAACGTGTTGCCGAGGTTTCGCCGCCTGTTGCGGTTGTCCGCAGGCACGCGCCAACGCTCCGTTGGCGGCGGCGGTGGTGGCGTTATGAATGCCATTATTTAAATCAAGGGTTTTAAAAAAAGCGTCGCCTACTTTCCCCCCTACTCCCCCACTCCACTCCCCTCCCACTGCGCGTCTGACACGCGATGTGTTCGGACGTGCGGAGGAAGAAACGAAGGAAGGGCGAGGGGAAAGAGAGAGAGTGCGAACGTGTGGGAAAGAGCACATCCTCCTTCCCCTATCCCCAGCCTCCGTTCCTGGGAGACTATTCCCCTTGCCCAACGTGGCGAGCGAGATTGACAGCATGTGATAGGGAGGTAGAAAGGGAAGCCAGGCAAACAAATACAGCCAAAAGAAATCTCTGCCGTCGATGAGGCGAGCCTAGAAGAAATAAACGACAGCTTTAGAAAAATCAGCAGCGGTGTGAAAAGCTCGTTCTTTTTTCCACGGGTATTAGCACAGTGGCGTAAACTCCGTGCCCTTGAAAGAGCACTATGAAAAAAAAAAAGGAAGCATTAAGCAAGAAAGTAGGGGGAAAGTAAAAAAGAAATCGCGTCTGGATAGCGGAGGGAAAAGTTTTGAGCGATCTCGCTGTCTCATTTGCATTTTCGACGTGCCGCGTACAGGCTCGTTTTTAATGTCTCCACGTCTGGTCATATTTGAGAGGTGCGTGCGCGTTCGGGCGAGCGAGAAAGAAAAAAGTAGATAAATAAAAAAAAGAACGGGACAGGGAAGTTGGAGGGCCGTCTCGCGCGCGGCGCTGGGTCGTTTAACTGTGGGAAAAGTGGCGCTTCGATTGCCTTGAAACGGCAAAAAAAGAATCGCTCGATCTCATTAGCGATGCGCCGGAGCTTCGGGTCTGATACGCACCTTGCTATGCTAGTCGCGTGCGTCTGCGTGCGCTCATACGGCCTACGTGCGAGACATGACCTGTCACTCGCAGTCCTGTGCGAAACCCGGTGTCGCGGTCCATATATACCGCGTTATCGGCTCAATGCAGACCCGCTCGCGTTTAATATTCCGCGAGTACGCATATCTTATGCGCATTTCTTTTTGACGTATGTATGTAAACGTTCTTGTCGCGAAATGTCGCGTATATTTCGAACGCCTCGTATATGATATGCAAAATTGCTCACAAAGTAGAAAGCGATTTTCAAGCCTCCTCCTTATTTTTTTACCAGCGCCTTCTTTTCTACTTCACGTTTGAATTATTATTAACGTGCCGTTTACTAGCTACGCCAAACCAAACTACAAAAGCATTTCCCCTTAAATTTGTAAGAGCCCCGCTGTTTTCACGTAGTACCACTGATAACTCGCGCCACGATTCAAGCGCTAGCGCGTTTTCGTTTCTTGTTCCGACGTTAATTTTGTGCTGGTCTTATGTAGAAAGTGGCCTCGCATACTGTTTATAATTTTTATGTTTTATCTAGGAGAAGGCCTGCAGACATGCAAAGCGAGTTGAGTAAAATGTTCGCGTGCATGCTCTTTGTCCGTATAGTTAGGTCTAGTAGGCTGCCATCCCAGTTTTTAATGAAGAGTTGTGTGCACTGCGCACGCGAGCATGGCTGACAGGAAACAGGGTAGCGTTACCCCTGTGACTGGAGCAAGGCAGGGAACATATTCGAGTTATATGCAGCCCTATTTAGTTCTGGGAAAATATGTTTATCCGGTTATCATTAACGCCAGATTATTCTATAATCCATGTTGCTCTCTATCTTAACGTTGCCCTGACTCATTGCGTTGCTCTCAACTTAATTTCAAGACTTATCACTAGCTTATCGCCGTCAAGCGCTGGCTGTTCCTGAGAACAGCCCTTGGTTCGGTGACGTCACAGTATTTGGGGAAAGTGCACCTTGACGTCAATGGCGGGCTTCGTGTGACGTGCGGTCACGTGGGAGGAGTTGCCGCAGTGGAAGCAGAACTGTCTATTCTAATCGAAATATACGAAATATTGCCTTATACCGAAAAGTATGTACGATGATGACATCAACGCGTTCCGTGTTGCGTTACTGTCCCGTTTTAATCATGCGTCGCCTATTGAAACATCAAACAATTATGTCTGTCGCGCCGGCCGAATTCGCTGGGTACGCATTGCATGAGAAAACACTGACCAAAATTCCTACTGCGGCATCAGTGACTGTGACGAATGTTTTCATTTTAGTCGCAGCATGTGCAAAGGGCCTTAGACGCCATGTTTCTCACGTTTACTGTTTCATCCGAACTTATACGAACTGTAATAATTACGAAATTAGCATATATCCTACTATGCCACTCTACCTTAGATGGTTCTCCTCAATGCATTGGTGAACTATACACTGCCTCACGCCCGCTTTCTTGATCGGCTGAGGGTTCCGTTGCCCCGAGAATGCTGCACAGTTTTACAGAGACAGAGTGCAGCCAGCATCTGCACTCAACAAACTGGAGACATGGTATTTACACAAGCTTCCCCCTCCATTTCTTAAGAGTCTTGTGCAATAACCAGTAAATACTGTCGTGCATTTCCGTCCGCTTGGGCAACGGTGCCTTCCCTGACTGCGTAGTGCCAGCGGCGCGCGGGATCAGTCCTCGGAGGACCCAGGCTAATCCATCTAGAAAGCATACCGAGAGCGACGCACCGAGATCCCCGTTCAGACTGACTGGAAAGATAACCGACTGGAGACCTTTTTATGTGCCACTCAGTGTTTGGGCGAAAAAAAAAGAGGGGGGGGGGGGGTCCTCATCTTTCGGCGAATCCCGGCAACACGACGCCAGTTAGCGGAAAAAGGCAGCGCTCCTGGTCTATATGTGCAGGGCCTCAATGCAGCGAAACAAACGCAGGCTACGTGTAGAAGAAACACACTTTCGAGGAAGTCGCGAAAGATTGTTACGTAACATAGCTGCATTCTGCAATAAATGATCAATTTTTGCGTTTTTTTTTTTGGGATTGGAAAACGTTTATTATCGGCTTGAGTTATAAATGGGTTTGTTGATCTTGTTAGGTGGCCGTCAGTGGAGACTGGCCCCTTCGGCTCTCGTCACCACCTGTACTTGGGTTTCCAGGTCGGAGCTGAGCTACAAGGTCTCCCACGGGCCCGGGGGCGCGAGCCTCTTGAGCGATATTGGTGGCGGATCTCTCGGACAGTCCCAGAAGATGTGGTCTACGGTGGCTTTGCCGCCGCATTTGCTGCACTCCGGCTTAAATCTATAAGGGTACACATGGCTTAAGACAGCTGGATTAGGGAGAGTTTTTGTTTGAAGTTGTATGGTTTTTTTTTTCTCTCACTAGCTTGATGCCCTTAGGATGTCTACGGGAAGCCGTAGGTGCGATGGTGCCAAGGAAAGGTTTGGTTCTGCAAAAAAATTGCTGGCGGTTTAGCATTGCTAACCACGGTAATTAAGCGAAAACAGACTTTCGCAGGTGGACACCAATCCCACGTACCTGAAAACGCGATTGAAAGCGCGTTTCGTTGGCTTCCGCGACTTGCGCACAGATGGAAGATGACGAAGACGACGACGTGCAATGCACAGCGCGAGAGTGTGCTGCCGTCTAACACGAGGCGTGATTGGCTGCGGCGGTAGCGTAGTGCTGTCGCGGGTTCGAAACTTGTTGCGGCAATATTTATTGTTATTTCTCCAGGCCGGCCAAGGTCACATCATGCAAAGTCTCCTTTATTTCCGCTATTTCCCGCATCACGTGACTAACTTGAGAGGCTTCTCAACACACCGGCATTTTCCAGGTCAGGAGGCCACTAGAGCTCTCGCACTAAAAGCTCAGAAAGACTATAGGCGTGGCGTGTCAAATATGGTACCAGGTGTAGACAACGACGCTCAAAGGTCCAGCAAAGAATGCCGATGAATGAGTGAATGAATAAATGAACGAGCAGCGCCTTTGATCCTTCCTGAATCTTGGGAGTTGCGGAGAGAAGACATGATTGTGCAGTGCATTTATTGCATTGTGTACCTTTTTGATAGGCAAGATGCAAGCGCAGCTTATCCGTGTAAGTCATATATATTACAGATTCGTGGCTCTTGCGTATCTGCACCCAGAACGCTGTCGCATAGATTCCAGAGAGATAATTAATCTGTCTTCCTTACAAAGAGTGGTGCTATTTTGGACAAGGTTGCTCCTTATACACATGATCCGCTTCTGACACTTTTTCCGCCAGCAACATTGCAGACACTGGAAGATTCTTTCACAGCATTGATACGCACAGCTATATATAACATTTGCATCTGTTAGTTGTGGCCTTCCCCGCGCCACGAAGAGCAGTTATTGGGTTGAAAGAATGCCTTTACTAGAACGTTCATACTTATGAGGTTCTTGCTATTCCCGATGAAATTTCTTTCCCAGTAGGAACAGAATTGCCCGTGGAAGAAAGATTTCCAAGTGAACGCCTCTGTTGCTACGACTGAACGCTGCTGAGTGCGAACGTGGGTGAATCCAGGCTTACCAAGCTTGGATGCAGCCAAAGTACATACCGGCCTTAAGGGCGACATATGAACTTGTGTTCAACCTTGCTCGAACTCTCCCGCAGAACGCTCGTACGATCACATGTTTTCAACCTTCACGAGCAGATTCGTGGGCGCGTATTGTCGTTTTCTGTCGTTTCAGATTTCAGATCAGCTCTCAGTCAGATGACTCAAGCCAGCACAGAGCTTCTAACGTGATTGAACAAACAGCGCAAAAAAAGAGAGAAAATCAGCTTCTCCATCACAGCACCGAGTATTGGAGACAATTTACGTCATAGAAAAGCTACCACAGTGCTTTGTGCGTACAATTTGCCATCGAGTACATTGCCACGCCCAAATATCCCCGCGTAGCAGGCAAGGGGAAAAGGGCTTTAGAGGAAAGAGCACGTTTAACGTCGGCTTAAATTTTCCCCATTCAAACGGAGCACTCAACGCACTGGCCATCAAAAGCAGTGCGACTATATGCCGGAAAGCATTATTCCAAAGAAAACGAAATGCACGTGGATGGGCGGTAGATACGGAGGGCTGCATGGTTAAGCGGAGGGCAGCATCGCGCAATCTCACCACCGGCGCCGCTTTCGGAGGCACGCAAGCGGTGCCATCTCATGTAGATAGCGCTTACAGCACGCCTCTGCGTGCACGCGAGAACACGCTCGAGACGAGCATATGCGACCAACGCGCAGACGTACGCGAAGCGGGCACAGATGTGCGGACATATCTTCCGCCAGGATTGCCCCTATCAATGGCGCTTCAATAACAGACCGGCAAACGATCCCCACAATGGGCACAATGAAGATCGCTTTTAGCGGAGACAGAGCGCGGGGCGCCACCCCGCGTCAGTGTGCGGAAAGGGAACCCCTCCTCCGCCTTCCCTATTCGGGACCAGTGAGCCCCGTGGCTTTCGGGGCATTGGGAGACGCGCACTCGCAGGCTCCTTTTCTGCACCGCGCACGGGCAGCGGCGACCTTCTTCTCAAGTTTCTTTATCATTTTTATCTTGGCTTATAGAAAAAAAAAGAATGGAAGGAAATTGGAGGCACGAGGTGCGGACAAAAACATATCGCGTTGAAGGAGTGGGCAGAGCTAGGCCGGTGTATATAAAGTCCATGGGCCTGGGTTGGCGAAAAGAGTATGTCTTCGGGTCTAAATGGACCACCCGAGCTGCTTCCGCTGCTGCTTGTACTTCTTCCGATTCATGTGTGGGACGCTGCACGGAGTCGTATCTGTGTCGGTCAAAGAGCGCCGGAGACAATGCCTGACCCAAATGCTGGCGGGCCTTGGGACCGATCACTATAGGCTTTACTGCACAGCTTGGAAGTGTTCGTTTTTTTTCTTCTCTCTCTCTGTCTGTGCTGTCGCGTGTTTGAAGCATGGAGACGTTCTCTGCGCTTTGTTTCGTTCTTTTTTTCTTATGCTTTCGCCAAATGTTGAGCGCAAACTGATCGTCTCCAATGAGCAGCGCTTGTTACTCTGTCGGAATACTGAAGCTATGAAAGTCGAAGACACGTGTGCGCTGTAACTTGAGCAGTCCCGGAAGGCTGGCCAACAACATACCGTGACAATGTCGCCTGTGAAAACTTCGGTATCTTATCACATTGGATACTGGAGTCAGTAAAGCTCATCTATTGAGAGAGTAAGGCCTAACATTTGCCTGAAAGAGGTAGTCCTGGCAAAAGAGCGAAGTATGTCATCAAAAAAAGTGTTCGATGGCAAACACATGTAGTTTCAATGCCTATTAGATGTCACAGTACCGATGAAGCGGACATATTACGGTCGGCCGCTTCTCTTCCCTTTCTAAAGGTGAATGCTGGGCAACTTCAGGTTGTGCAAAGACAGTCATGGTGGTGCTGTGATAACGTTTTGTTTTCAAGGAAACATTTTGGCGACATATAAGAAAATAGTGGCCAACAAAGAACACAGTTATTGCTTTGGGATACGCGGCGTAGTTTTTGCGTAAAAAAACTGCTCCTTATCCTATGTAACTGCGTCTACTTTTCTATTAAAAGCACCGATTTCAATAACTGACACGTATTACTGAAAAAAGTATTATTTGCTGGCTTCAGAAATAAGCAACTTTGAATTAAGCAAAACAAACTGCATTTTGACGAAGTTTTCGAGCACGAGCCGTATGACTCATGCTTATAATTTGTCGGAGAACTTTAGCCTTATTACATTCGTAGTTTACTGTTATTACACTGTAACTATTAAGTTGCGGCTAAAGTACCTTCCAGACATTTCCCATGCCTTTTCACACATTCATGAACATTGTTGTTGTTTGAGACCGCTGGGGTATTTCTATGGGAGGTTTTAACTTTTTCAGGGTATGTTAGGCTTCAAAATTCGCCAGTCTTCAAGAGCGTGATTTAAGAAAAATGAAACTGCCGTGGTCACTTTTCGTCAGAAGGTGACAGAACGCTCATAAACCATATTAATGCACTGAGAAACGTAAAAAAACTTATTGCTCTATGTTATTTGAAGTTCCTCATGTTAACGGTTCACTCGTCGAGTATTCTAAACCAGGAAAGGGGGTATCGACAGAGGGAAAACGTTAACAATTTTTCGCTAAGATCGTGTATAGCCTTTTAGCACTTGAGCATATGGGAAATGACGTATCTAATTGTAGGCACGGTTATATGACATGCGCATGCATAATAGGCCACAAACATCTGCAGCGTATCAGGGAGACATGCATGGCCACGGGAGACTGGTGTTAATTTTTCACTGCATGTATAATTAACTTAGGCTCGGTTACCTTTAGGGCATAGTTCATGGTTGAAACCGTTTGATTAGCTGTTCATGCTTTTAAGAAGCTGCTTCTTCTTTCATAACTTACATCCGTCCTGTGTCCATATAAAATCCGTCAGCATGTGCCCTAGTGAGGGATTTCAAAACTGTTTTTCTTTTCAATAGCCCCAAATGCTTTGTTGAGATTTATCTGCCATATTTGTTTGTTTCGAATCACGTATAGCGGTCTTCTTTACTGACGTAAATTTCACAAAGAATGTTCTTCAATGTGTTCCAACCAGTACACACAATTTCTGCCCGCTATAAAAGCAAATGCATCAATTGCTGGTATACGGTAGTGAACGCCAAAATCTCAGCTTTTTTTTAATGATGAACTTACAGCTGCCAATGGCGAACCACAACGTCCGCTTCCCAGACACATCAAAGATATTTATTTATAGATACTGCGATCTAGTACAGATCATAGCAGGGTGGGAAAAAAACAAACAAAATACAAGCATATAAACACACTCAAATTCATAACATTTGCAGGCACTTTTCAACCATCAGTAAAGAATTATGATTAACAGTCTCGCTATTAAGTTTATTCCATTCAGTAATTGTCCTCGGAAGAAAAGAATATTTAAAGCAGTTATTTCGCGCGTTCAAAGAGGTTATTGTCAGTGCATGCCTTTGTCTCGTGTTATAACCTGAGGAGTAAGCAAAATAATTAGAAGTATTAACTTTATAATGACCTTTTATAAGCTGGAAGAAAAACTTTAATCGACAAACACGATTGCGCACAACGACTGGGGGTAACGCACTTCGCCTCACGAGCTCACTCACAGATGCACGGCCATATGAGTTAAAAACAAATCTAACTACTTTATGCTGTATTCGCTCTAATTGCTGAATGTTTGTTAGCGTGAAAGGGTCCCAGATGATTACAGCATATTCTAGTAACGGATGGATGAGGGAATTGCACGCCAATAGACGAATAGACGAAGATACTTTATTTTCAAACCATTTTTGTTATTCGTTGTTCCGGTGAGGGGTGCTTAGGAGTGAAGGGGAGAAGTTGCGAAAGACGTACGGCGCGGGGTTGCTATTGCTGACGTTGCCCGCTCCCCATGACATTGAGACAAATGCCAGTCTCCCTCCCTTTCCTGCCGAGCCTCTGCTGCAGCGCCGCAGAAAGTCGACCTGGAGTGTATGAGCCGTTACTTTCCCGAATACGATCTTATAGAGTGAGAACACAAGATGTGGTCCGGTATAAAGAATATTGCGTTGAATGGCGGATGCGGCTCATTAAGTTTTTCTTACTGATCTGTAAGCCAGATTTGGCTCGTATCCTCTACACTTCCTTGCCACTGTAAGAACTTACAAGTGCATAGAAGAACTTGTAGCGCGTTTTCGCGGCGACAAGTAGTCGTAGATCGAGTTATGTTTGCAAGTTCAAAAACATACACACAGGATACGCTGCACAGAATGAGGTTTTATTCGAATGATAGCACGCGGCGATTTTGCATTGAGCTTTGAGCAGTTACATGGCAGTGCTTTCAAGAAAAAAACATAGTGTGATTTTTGGTACACGAATCCATATAAAACCCCCTTCAGAGCCATAACCTGTGTGTGGTTTCGTGGAGAGGGGTGCGCGAAAAGTGGTCTTGAAATGTATGCATAAATTATCAGATGAAGCTAACCACTAACCCTGCACAATGTGCAAAATATGACCCATATAGCGGTCGTATTGTTCGATTCTATTCTTGCGTGCCTTTCCTAATTTAACGATTACCTGCTTTCGCGTTCGCTGCTTAATCATTTAACCATACCTACTAGCCCAGTTTGTTGCTTTGCTGAATAGTTTCAGTTTTTGCCAGTGGATATACTAATCTTCCAGGCAGGCATTCAGAATTGCTTCACTTCCTCAGAGGACTATGAACAGCGAATTTTTACATGCGTGTTTTCTTATTTAAAATTATGCGTTAGACATTAATATGCATTGATCACCTCGTAATATTCGCCTACGACCGCTAAATATATCTATAACTGAATTTATTCTTGACGCTCTTTCGGTTTGGTTTAATGAACCGAACGGTGGCTGTGACGTGTAGTTAAGTCACTTGAGGCACGAAAAAAAAAAAGAACTGGCACTGTAACTGTCGATACGTAGTTTGCTCTCATTTAAGCTCTTGAAGCAGGCTGGTTTAAGTGTTGTAGTGAATTATAACCAGGTATCAGTGTTTATATTGCAGTTTTTTGAGTGTCTCACGTGACCTAGGCCAACTACACGTCCCACCCATCATTCGGTTGATGAAGCAGAAACAGCATGAGAGAAGAAATTCAGTCATAAATTATTTATTATAGCATCTCGAGGTGAATACCACGCGGTGATAGTCTAATGTCTAACGCATCATTTGAAAGACGAAAACGCGCAACTAAAATTAGGTGTCTATAATCCTTTCACATTCTCAGGAAAAAAAAATATATTATTCTGAATTACGTGCGGCTTCATCGACGTCGGAAGTGTTGAACGACGTTTTTTTTTTTTTCAAAACACACGGTAAACGTCTTACTAATGTAATGCTACAGGAATGTAACTTTAAACAAAGAGAAATACGCATCCGATGTGAGGCAACCGCATTTTGTGGGTCGTGTTCCTAACAAGGAAGAAATTCACCCCGATTGAATAGAGATCAGAGGCATCGTGGTAGAGCATCCGTCGCTTTGCAGGCAGGTTACAATCCCCATAGCTTTGCACTGGGCATATGCATCCCCAACTTGGTGCTATTCGTTTCCATAGGCAGAAAAGTATCACTCGGTCTCTCGGGGCAGTTAAATAGCGCCGGGAAACAGCAGAAAAGAAAACAAAATTTTGTGATTTACAATTGTTCTCTCAGGGCTCCTCGCCACTGTTGTTCACGTGTTTTGCAGGTCCACTGAAGGAATTAAAAGTAGAATTATATCCGTTAAAACAAGCGGGCGATGGGACCATCTGATAAGTACCATTCACTGCCGAAATGCGGCTGTGCCTCCGCGCAAGCGTTGCCTCTAAAAACTAGAAGCTGCGACGAGGTTTCGAGTCTTATGCAGGGCAGTGCCCAACTGCTCGAGCACTCTATACACAAGGGTGGCGCAGGCTGAACCTCATTACACCGGAACTCTGGTGCAGTTATTCAAGTCGAGCAGAAAAATACACGAAACAACGGAGTAAGTCCAAAGTGAATACGTGCCGTCCACGGTACTACGTATCGCATACCGACTACCCAAAAAGAAAAGGAAAAGAAAGTCACAAACGCTCCCTGCGTTCGAAATAAGCTGCGTATACCCGAAGACATCACATGCACTTTGAGGTTATTCGCCGAGTACCAACCCAGCTGAAGAAGTGGCATCAGAAACAGCGACCCCACAGAGACAAGCAGGATATATAAGTTGAAGGAAGGAGTCAGGTTCATTCGCCATTGAAGAATGGCGATCCCCAGCTATATGTAGGACAGGGACCGGCGATTTTGCTCGGCATCGATCATCTTCAACTCCGGGATTTATCAGGGTTTTCTTGCTGGATACGTCGCGTCATGCCTTCAGAGCTCTTCCAATACGCGACTTTTCTTATTTATTTAATTATTCAACAAAAAAGGAACACACATTTCGCACCATGTACTTCGGCACAATGGGTCATCACAGTGCAGTTCTTGAAGCGCGTGTTTTGTTGAAGAGACTCACGGGAATACAGTGGCAGTGAATACTGTTTTAGTGCGAAGGGAAATTATTGTTCTTCGGCGGAAAGTTGAGGAAGTGCATATGATCACTCAACTAGAGCTAAAGGTGGCAGAAAAGGGACGGTGTTTTACTGCAAGACATCTAGAAAACCTCGCGGCCCCAAATGAGGACAACGTTTGTAGAGTTTCCGTACAAAGCAGACATCACCTCTCGAGGACCAAAACACTTTTTGAAGTGTGCGACTCAAGAAGCTTCGAGGACAGGTTTTACTATAAGAGATGAATACTGGCGCTGTTGTCATGGCAACTGGCGCATTCGCATACAAATTCTTGCTACCTGCCTGCGCTGCTGTTCAAAGTATTCCTTGAAACCTGAGATGAAAGCGTAAAGATCAGAGAAAATAAGCCAGTCGGAGAAGAAGAGGGAACCCATATTCTATACATCTAGCCCTGGGACGAAAGGAGGCATCTGATCCTGCGGCAAATACGAGCGCATACTCGGTGAGATTCTAATCCCGCTGCCGCTCGGCCTACTTTCTCTCGCGTTCTTTAGGCGGCTTCGTAAGCAGCTGTTTGGGCTCGTGTCTTGCTCCTATCCAGCTGAGTTGGTAGGAAATCGAATACTCGGGGCGCATTGATGCTGGGGCTGAACGAAGACCCTGCTTTAAGATTAGAAACGCATCTCTGAAAACGTCGGTATAGGGTGTATTCAAAAGTAAGGAGCACTCCCATGAAATAGAACCGATAGAGCGTGTGCTCTGGTGTTTTTTTTTCTGTCGAATGTTGTGGAATATCGCACACGAAGCAGTTCGAAAAAGGTGGGTAAGGAGACACGCGCCTCTTCGATGTGCAGATCCAATAAGATACGAGTGGTGGCCTGAGCTTTAAAGAGAACGAAATCCGAGCACACATGCTGTGTTTCAAATACGATGCTTGCATGTCAGCAGCAGAGACGCAACTACCAAATGGGATCAAAGCAAAACGGTGCTGTCAGGTGTCCATTCAAATGGATTGAAGTCAACTGCATTCTATTCTGTTGAATAAAATAAACACACACACACACACAGTTATATATATATATATATATATATATATATATATATATATATATATATATATATATATATATATATATATATATATATATATATATATATATATATATATATATATATATATATATATATATATATATATATATATATATATATATATATATATATAGTGTCGGGAGAAAACCATATCCCACGAGGTAGTAAACCCGCCCCGCAAAAAGTAAACACAATCGCAGAAAAAGGCCAAAGCCTAGCAAATCATGAAATTTATGCGTGACAATACCTTTTTACTGATAAAATCAAATTCACAGACATTTTTATTTCTATGGGTATATTGTTTCAGGCTTTCGAGCCGTATAGTGCTGCTGTACTGGCTGTCCAAAAAGGTTGCGTTGTACTGTAAACTAAAATTACCGGAGTATCTTGTACTGCAGATGGGAATCTAAAAACAAATTTGGGAAACTGTGCGTATGTTGGAATTAAGGGTGCTGTCCATTGTGATAAAAGTTATTCATTCATATTGCAGTAGCTTTTCGCTAAGCCCTCGTCGGCATATGGGGAACCAGATCGACCCACACGCGGTCTCCAGTTGTGTACCGAGCATCACGGCGTCGGAGGTTATATAGCGTTGTGCATTCCGGCGTTGTTGGTCCTGAATCCGCACTCTAGCTAGTTAACGAGCCTTTTCGGCGAGGTGCAGGAAGGTGTGGACATCGGAATTCAGGCTGTCGTCGTCCAGATGCGGTAACATGACGTCCAGCACCGTCGTATACTCCGCGACCCTGACATGTTACGGTGACGGTGTCCTTTCCTGTACAGCCGTATTGCAAGCGAAGGTGACGAATGGGAGAGCTTCGTCCCAGTTTTGTGCTCAACGTCGATGTACATACATTGAGAGCATACCAGCAAGCGTTTTGTTAAGCCGTCTGTCAACCTTTCGTTTCAGGGTAGTAGGATGTCGTCCTTCGGTGGCTTGTGTAACTGTGAAGCGAAATATTCTGCGGCATGCAGCTCAGCCAACAATGCTGCACCCCAGTCGGTGATTAGAAGCCCTGGTGCACATATGGCGCAGAACTATTTGATGGATGAATAATTTTGCCACATCTATAGGGCTGTTTCACTTGGAAAAGCTGATGTTTCAGTGCAGTGCGTTGGGTGGTCTGTAGATGCAATAACCCACTTGTTCCCCGAGTTCGAAGATGGAACGGGCCCAGCATGCCCAATTTGATCTGCTGGAAGGCCCTCAGTGGGGGTTCTATTGACTTCAAGAACCATGTTAGTTTTGTTGATGGCACCTTGCGACGCTGACAGCCTCGGTGCGCTCTGACGTAGTGTGAAACGTCCGCCTGAAGACGGGCCTAGTAATAGGAATTTTTTGGCCCTGTCGGTTGGGGGACGAGGGTCGTAATTAATCTGCGCATGCGCGCTGGCGCCTCTCTACCTCTACCAGCCACCTCATGGGACTGGGTATGGTGAACACTTTCAGGGAGCTTCGGGAGGCCCAGCTCACCAACCAATACACTCGTCTCACAAAGACAGGGTCGGGTCGCCGCCTTCTAGCCCGACTTCACATCCAGCACACCCAATGCCGCCTTCCCGTACACTGGAGACGCGCCCTCCACGTGCGGCCTCTCCCCACCAACATGTACAAAGAGGACCATAATGGCAGGCGCCAGGCGCGGGAGGAAGCCTTGGACCGCCATTTTGGGAATAAACCAGGAGTCTTCTACGTGGACGCCTCCGGCCCGGACCCCAAGGGATGGTGCACGGCCGCGGTCGTCCACGAGGGCAAAACAGTAGACGCCCTTACTTTCAAGGCCCAGTCTGCAATTCACGCAGAAGAGGTCGCCATCGCCCTGGCAGCCTCCGACTCCTCCTCCAAATACATAATCACCGACTCGCGTGGGGCTTGTCGAAACGTCGAGCAAGGGTGGGCTACTCCCCTGGCTTATCGCATCTATCAAAATTGTAGCCGAGACTCCGATCCTGCGCACCGATCTATTATTTGGGCTCCAGGTCACCAAGGCCTCCACGGAAACGAAGCAGCCGACGCCGCCGCCCGCGCGCTCTCTCTCCGGGCGTTTCCCTCGGGACCCGACGATGACCAGGACTCCGATTTCAATCCGGTTTACACTATTAAGGAAATATACGATTACTACAAATCCACCCACCAAACTCTTCCCACTCCTTGCAAAGGGCTGGGGAAGGCCAACGAGCGGGTACTCCTGCGCCTGCTCACTAACACGATGCTGTGCCCGGCAACTCTCAAGCATTTCAATCCTCAATTCGACGGGCGGTGCTCACACTGTGGGGAGGTGTCGGACACCTACCACATGGTGTGGGCCTGCCAGCAGAACCCATCCCCACCCCCTATCCCAAACCCCACCCGAGAGGACTGGGAGGCGACCCTGTTTGGCTGCTGCACCCTCCAGGCCCAAAGGGCCTTAACCCAGCGTGCCCGGGCTGCGGCAACCGCCAATGGGCGCCTGACTAGGCATCCCCACCTAGTGGTTGTAAGGGCGTGTCCCTTCAGGTCACGGACCCCAACACCTCTCTCTATAATTAATAAATGTTTTTACCACCACCACCACCACCACCACCTCGCTATTACCCTATCCTCCTAACTGATGGGTCCTTGCTGCTCCCTTCCATATAGAAGTTTCTAGGTGGAAAATTAACTAATTTGGTTTGATTTTTATTATATTCTAAAACTCCCTGTGCTTTTCTTAGATCTTCGTGAGCGTGCGGGTTACTCCCAAATTTCCACGATAGTTCAATAATCGTGGGAAGCTTTAAATATTTCACCACGCAGGCGCGCCGGTATGATGATGATGATTATGGATTTTTATGGCGCAAGTACATCTATGGCCAAAGAGCGCCATGGCACAAGGTATTTTCGACTTCTCAAGGTGGGGTCAAAGACCCATTTCCCAATCATTTCGCCCTAAACTAGCCGAGCAACAGACCAGGGGAGGGCCTGTCGGTATACTGCGATCAGGTATTGCGTATTGTGCGCCTCGAAATCTTTGAGAAGTGTGACCATAGAAGAGTGAATGGCGAAATTTCGAGTTCGCGGAAGAGTGGCATGGTTCGGCTGATGTCTGGATGCTGATGATTGCGTCTAGGTAAGCTCTTTAAGTAGCCCATGACTCACAGCCCATTCTCTGTTGCGAATACCTAAGCCTCGTAAACGCACGTCCTGTTTGTCATAACAAGCATGCGCTTGCAAATACAGCGCCTACTTAGTCACCGACTAGCATAGCTCGAAGTCGGACTGTCGGCGTAAAAAGCTTTAGAGAACAGTGAAACCCTCTGTCGACGAGCGCGTAGCATCCCGGCGCTTTCTTGGGGCTATTTCCGATTGCGGGTGCGTTTAGCCGACCGCTTTTCTGATCTACACGATGTCTCCGGCATGCAAGCCGCACAAAACGCACCTACCGATCACGTTCAGCTGCTCCCCTGTGCACCCCCTCCCTGACCCCTAATATGAGCGCCCCGTTTGCGAGCATTTTTACGAAGAGCACCCACAAGACCAGTTCGCGCTAAACGACTGCAACGAAAGGGAAGGAAGGGGGGAGGAGAAGGGAGGGGGGGAGGGGAGATCACGGGCGGTGGTGACACCCAAGAGCACGCAGAGACGTGGAAAATTGCTGCCCGTGTATACGCGATGGACCATTGAGCGGGACGATCGCGAGGCCCTTGTAACGCGCCTTTCCCGCCACGACAATGGGAAGATGCGATCCCCGCTCCGGCCACGCCAAACAACCGCCGCCTGAATTTATTGCCGCTCACCGACTTTATTTTTCCCTTTTCCATTTTTTCTTCTCTCACTCCCCGCTTCTTGCACGTGCTCGCATTGCCTCCCTTACTGGCGCAGCCCACACGCACGCACGCACGCACGCACGCACTCACGCACGCAACGCAGTGCAAGCGCAGGCACAAACACGAAATGAAGCTTGGTCCGCCGTCTTGTGCCGCCCTGATTCGCTCCGCCGAGCGGCTACGAAAGGAAGCTCCGAGGTCCCCGCTTTTCCGAACGCAGCGCCCCCTTAGCTATTGTATACGTATAGCGGTAGCATGCATATATATATATATATATATATATATAATATATATATATATATATAGGAGGAGGACGCGCTGGCGCGCGCCCGACGATATCTCGACGTCCGTACAAGCGAGCTGCTGCTGCGATCTACTTTTAAACGCGTCACAGGCTTTTTTCTTCTCCGCATAGTTCTAGGTCCTCATTCAGGTCATCCTGCCCCTTATTGTTCGTCGAGCTAATTTGATCCGGATCAGAGGCGCCACCATTACACGATGCCCCGTTCTCTGGCCCGCGTAAGCGCGATCTCCATAGCTGCGTTATCGGCGCCGACAGCGTGCTGTCGCCTCCCTTTCATGCTGTGGCGATTGGTCGCGGACCTTCAAACCGTCGCTGTCCTGCTAGAAGGCCGTCTCTGCTGCTTCCCTTTTTCCTCATTTTTTTTTTCTGAGCTGAGGGTTGTTCTTCGTTGTTTGTCTCTGCGTTTCCTTTAACGTGGGTTATCCACCCGCAGTTGATGCAGTTCGATCCCGAAAATTCGCCAGGCTTGTGACCTTACCATCCTGGAAGATCTTTGTTTTTTCAATTTTTTTTGCCTCAACCAATGCGAGCATGCGCATGACGCTACGAGGAGTCACGGTTCCTTTTTGACTATTTGCATAATCGTGTTAGGACCATTACCGCCATCTTTAAGCGAAGCATGCTTTCCCGCATTCTTTCTTCGCAGTATCTCAAAGGTTGAAGCTGGGGTAAATGCGATTATAGAACATTAACGGCTTTGCGATTCGTCCTCCGTGCTAACGGGTGCTGTGACTTATTCGTAGGCAAAAGTTTCCTCTTTGAGGGGATCACTTTGCTTTGTTATGTATATTATCCTTTAAAGCCAATACACTAGCCTATCTGCTAGCGTTTTTATTCAACGCGCTCCTCATGGTGTTAAAGTAACTGGCAGACCTATACCTTTTATTTTTGAGAGGGTAATTAAAAGTTGAAGTTAACAGGCTTCTCGCCGAATTAGCGTGTGGCGAAAGCTTGGTCGAGATGTAGGGAGGGGAGTATCAGGGCTAGCATTCTTTATTGCTTGGCCTTAAGCTAAGAGGTGTTGGTTTATGCAACACGAAAACGACGGATAGCGCATAATAACCTAAGCGCTTTTATACTGCAAGCTCCGGTTTTGGTGTTGACTGGTCTGCGATGGTGCCCTATTATGCCAAGGTTCTAAGGATGTTTTGACAATGTCGAAGTGACATGTTTTCATTGGTGTATTGCAGTGGAGAATACTTTTGCTCTGAATGAGCTTTCAAATATTTTAAAATTTTCAAAACTTTGGGGTCAGCTTTCAAATATGCCGCCGATTCTTGCGTGAGAAGTAAATAAAAGTTATGCTGTGCCTACAAAGGATTATCTGGAGGCAGGCTTCCGAAATTCGGCTTATTTATTGATTAATCTGTTAGCTAAGAGGACACCGGGGAAAGCTCGATGTAAACAAAAATTGATTTTTGATTCTTTCTGGCTATGTTAATGTTTGTCTGGCACCAAGGTACACTTTTATCGGCGAGAAAATTGGATTCAAAAATCTTCTCCCAGTCGATTTAAACTTGAAGTCGTTGCCGAAAAAGACAAGTTTCCACCGTTTTCAAGTGAATGGCGGCGCAGTGTAGCCTCTGTGATCCGCACCCAAAAGTCAGTGTAGAAGAATGCATTTTACTTTTGAAATCTGCCGCTAATAGGGACACCTGTATTTCATTTTTCAGCCTTGTCTAGCGTTTAAAAGCTTCGTTCTCTACAAGAGTGGTCTCTTCGTGATTACAAGGTGGTTCCCGATCGATACAGGCCAACTTTTAATCGTCGTCAGTGTCCCTGTAATGTATTAACTTAAGGCAAAAGCAAGAGGATGCAAAAGCTGCCAGTAAGCATTCCGCGATAAAAAAAATCATAGGTTCGGGGAAAAAAAGGGCAGATCTAAGCCTTAGTAACCGCTTACGACCTTGGACCTGGAATATACATCTATGTGGTTGTTAAAAGCCAGCATTCTGCAAGCTGTTTTTTTAACCTACACTGGGCTACACTTCGTGCAAGCTCGGTAGGCGAGTGGAGGGCGGGGCTAAAGCTATGACGTAAAGGCGCTGCACTCGTCTGCACGAGCGTCAGCCAATAGCGTAATACCGAGCGTCGCCGTCCTCGAGAGCAGACGACAAGCTCTGAATGTTTGGGTCGTCGTAATTATTACAAGATGAAATAAAGAAATATATACTGGTAAACGTTTTTGCATGGCGTTTATTAAATAAACAAATGCAATGGGCATTTTTGTTTGCCCTCAAATGGAGCACAACGCATCAAGTTGTATCGTCTGCTCAGCCGATGCATGGAGCCCATCACGCAATTGTCGCTAAAATTCTTGCACAGTAAGTTCATCATTGAAAGAAGGGCGTACGACAAGTTCTTCGTGCGAAATGCCAAGCATCCATGCTTCTGTCTTCCCTACAGGAACAGCGTTCTGCGGGGCATTGAAATTGAAACCGGCGCTCCGCGGCATATGGGGTGCGACTTTCGATGGCTGTTTCTCGGCTCTCAGCCAGAGGGCTTACCGACCACTTTGAGACGCCGCCGTATTAATACACAGACGTGAAAGCAATGCTGTAAGCGTAGGGAGCTTCGCGCTACCATGCATAGATACGCAGATGACCCTGTTTGCAAATATACTTACAAATTTTCACGTGAGTCGCCCAGCGCTGATACCAACCTAACGAACGCGGCTTACCTAAACGCGAAGTAGCGTTCAGCAGACTAAAATACGAACTTTCAGACATGCAAGTAATTTCATCTTCGTCGAAGGTAAGGTTGCCATTGTCTTCGACGTGTGGGTGCACCGCCACAACGCTACTGTCGTCCTCGCGAACGAACTTCACGGACTTGCGAGGCTGCGCTACAACCGCTGTCGGCATTTACCGTCAGAAAATGGCGTTGTGCACTTGAAACGCGCCCCTTCTTTTTTGGTTTGCTAGCCTACACCGCCAAAGAAAGCGGTGTACGAAGTGTAGTTCTCGTGCTACACTACGCGTAAAAGAAATGCGTTCGTGTAAGTGGGTGGAACTACAGTTTTTCTACACTGGCAAAGAAACAAAAATGGAGTCATGCTACACTCGCTACACCAGTGCAGCCAGTGTAGGTAAAAAAAGGCCCTAGCTAAGCTGCATGATAATGATAATGATTACGGCCAAGTGTCTCAGCCTTGTATTCTCAGGAAATCCTCCCAGCAGAGCCACACTAACGCCGCAACGGCAATACAAACCACTTCGGTACATGGAAATCAAGCAGGTGCGTCGTTGGCGGAGGAGTTCTCAGCTGTGCGCCTCTCCCATACGCCTCCATCCCTTTTTTTTTTCTATTACTCCTTCCCTCGGTGCCGTGACACGCGTCTAACGCCGCTTCCTTTTGTGCGCGCAGCGCCCACTCGTGTCGCGGAGAGACAATACCGGCGGCTCAGACAACTCGCACGAGGCGTGAAGGGAGAGAGAGGGGGGGCATCGGGCGAGGGGAAGAGATCAGGGAATTGGGGAGAGGCGTTGAAGCGCGTCCCCATCGGCAGTGCGTGTTCCCATCTTTTTTGTTGCCTCATGCAACCAAAGTTCACGACAAGTCTCTTGCTTGTCGATGGTTGGTCTTCTGGTGGCTCCCTGCGGTGTGTCTGCGCTGTGGTCCCGCTGGGATCTCAGCGGTGGGTCGCCGCGCGCCCGCGCGTGGCTGACACTGTACGTGTCCCTCTGTATCTCCGTCCCGGCGCCACGTGCCGACGCACACAATGGCCAAGTCCAGGTGCGAAACCGCTGAAAAATGCGCGCCGGCAGGCGTTTCTCCCCAGCAGTCGTAGTCGTCGACGCGCTCCTCGTTCGTACACGGGCACGCTGCAACGGCCTTTCGCCCGCATTGCGCGTGAAATACTGCGACGGCTCGTGCTGCTTATGAATAGGGATGGGAAGAGAGTGGTATGGTCGGTGTGTGAAGTGGCCTTCTCAGCACAAAAGCCCGATAAAGGGTTTCGCATTTCGTTCTTGCGCATAAGGGGTGGCACTTTCGCGTAGAAAATACTAACGCTGGAGACGCCGGCCTTTACCGAGCCTGTGCTGTGGGCGTATTGTTGAGCTTTAGAAGACGTGCCACTTACATGCGTTTCGTGTATCTGCTCGTTTGTGTGCAAGTTGAGTGAAACTTTTTTTATTTCTTTTTGAGGGAGTTTCACGCTCTCCCGTCGGTACAGGTTGTCAGGGAGAAAGGGAGTGCGAGGAGGCTTCTTTAGGGATCAAATTGGGCCGCAGCCGCGCTTTACGGCGGGTCACGCTGCAGTGTAACTTGAGTCCTGGCTCACAAAACCACCTCGGTGGCGGTGCTTCTGTGATGCCGGAAGCGTTGCGGACGGATGGTGTCGTTTGCTTGGAGGAAACGTGCGGAGCGCGCAACGTCTCTAATCTGAGGATGCGAGAATAGAGGAACAGAGGAAGCAAGAGGTTCATTGATATACAGGGGGATTTTTTTATCGTTTACAGGTTTTTACTTTATGAACTATGAGAGATACGTTGGTGCGATCTGTGCAGGTGCATTGTACTGCAAGGCGTACATTATGTACAGGGTTGGCCAAAAGTTCTCAGGCCACATGGTCTGCTTTTCATTGGTATATCCTGGCACTTATGTTGCCCATAAAGCTATCAAGGTTCTCACAGGTTAGAACGATACTTCTTCTTCTCTCCTCTACGAATATTTAGAGCTTCGGGGGAGTCGTAATTGTCTGAGTAAACTGCTCAGATGCAGACCCTGTGGCCTGGAAACTTTTGACCGACCCTGTACGTGGTAGAGCTCAATAATTAGACGATTACTCAGCTGAAACTACCTCTTCAGATTTTTATTTTCCAATTTAAGAGCGAAGATTGCATTGGAAATTTGAAGGCCACAAACATCAATCTTTAGCTCAGTTTTTAATTTTTCTTTTATCGACAATGTGGTTCGGAACGTCGAACGTCAAATTTACGTATTTTAGAGCTTGTTGAGTTGCCTTTCCGCATTGCATATTTACAGTACGGCGCCGCCCAAATCACGTTAACTGCTTGTACGCCAGAAATACAAAAACAGACTCTCTATTTGATGCATTATAACTGCGAGCAACACAAATTTATAAACAGAGGCGCGGCGAAGCCAGCGCAACGAACTTTGAAATGCGTATTTTATACGCTATAAGCTTCGAATTACACTGCCGACCAAGAAAATTTAAAAGCTGCACTCATCATCGGCGTTTACGGCCTTTAATTTCGCAATATAATCTTGCCGCCTAAAATCATAATTGAAAAACTTTATTACTTAATTGTTGTTAACTATTCGTCTAATTACTGAGCACTATCAATTTGATAACGTCCGCCTTACTCTACAACCCACCCGCACAAACCTCACCGACGTACATCTGTCAATTTTTTAGTTAAGAAACTCTAAAGGTTTTTAAAAAATCACCAGGTATATTTAGTCGAGAAAAACGCTGAAGGTTTGGCTTATTCTGTTGAGTAACGACAAATAACTTGGGAAGGATAACAACACAAAACGAACTCGGGCGGGAGGAGCCTCAGGGTGTTCACCCAACGTTTCGACAAGAGGACTTGTCTCGGTCTGTGAAGATAAACGAAATGTACAAGAGTAAACAGGCCACCACTTGTTGCTCATTTATAGACTAAGGAGTGCGGCATGTGTAGGTCGTTGGTTCGATTCGCATAGATGGAATCTTGATTTATTGCAGCAAGGCATTCTTGGCCTCCACCTCGCACTCACCGAGTTCGTGTCTGGATTTTGGGTCCTGCCCATCGGTTCGTTGTTGCACGGATCCTGTGCCATCTGTCGAGCAGTTTTCTCCCTCGATTTTCACTGGCAGTGGTTAGTAACCTTACTTAGCAATAAACAGCTTTGACAGGTGGGCCAATAACTTTTAAATGATGCAGTTGTGTCATTAGTCTCATTTTGAAAAGAAGGGCAGTATTATTAATGCAGAAATCAATTTTTGGCATTCGCCTTGCACTTTTTGTATGCTTGCTAAAAACATCGAGTTTTTGTGTTCTTTGTTTCAGTAATTGTCACAGACATCGCCAAAGGCTTCCGAACGCCTCTACTGCAATCCAGATACTTGTCATAAATATCCCTTCCTTATTAGTAACTGGATGTTGCTAATGTATAGCTAGCGAAAGTAAATACCTAAAGTATATAGCATGTGAAGAGCACTACATTCACGGACAAAAAGTTGGTAGTTTTTACGAAGAAAATGGGTAGAAATTGTTTTCACATATGTTGCTAGGATTTAGAACGGTGTGTTGGCTTGGCTTTCTAAATTTGTGTACGCACTGGAGCAATAAGAAAAAGCTACATGTTCAACGCGACCAGTGCCCTACACTAGTGACAGCTACCCGAATGTGCTGGTTGTAAATCGCACACTCTGGCTTCGACATACGGGACATTACGTGTACAAATCATGAGAGGCGACAGCATCAAACAACCATACAGGACACACAAATGTTTAGAATGCACGTATCAGAAACAGACACACAAGCGCCACACGCGCACTGTGCGTTACACGGGTGAATCTTCCCCCGTCTTATACACTCCACAAATCTTCCTCCCAGTTATGGGCTAGTGGCTCTTTCCCATTGAGCTAAGATACCAGCCTTAATTATGAAGTTGCGATTGTAGAAACAGCTTACCCTACCTAATCGCACGATGCTGCGGAAAAGTTTGATTACAAAACAGTTTGATTCGCACAACAGTCTGTGTCAGTTATATTCTGCGACTTTATTTTAGGATTGATGGAACGGTTACTAAGCACGTACTAATTAGCGACCATAGGTAGTAAAAAGGTAGTGAGGGCCGACTTTTACTAACACCCTTGAAAGGGTTGGTAAATAATTAGTAAAAACTTAACAAACGGCGGTTATAGTTAGTAAGTGCTGCACTTACTGCCTTTTTAGTATCTTTTTTTAATAGTGCACCGTGGAAAAGGCACTGCAAACTATAAGCCAAGATTTCACTTTGTTTATTACACATCACGAACCTCCATCTTGACAAGCGAACTGCCGCTTTTAGCCCACGAATGAAACTTATTGCAGCTCATAACTCACAAATGCAGTAATAACAAAAGCATGTAAAATTTAACCAGCTCTTAGCGACGTCGCCTGCATATGAATCAATCCATGCCAAATGTACCAGAGTTCGCGCTCGGCCCCCTACGATCTCGTCCATAAAATTGATGTCTCTTTATTGAAATGTCTGAAGTAGTTCCCCTTAATAAATTTGCAGAAAAATTTCTTGGTTGTGTGACAGCTTTCTGAATTTCTCAGAGGAGTGCAAAAGTTGGTCTCACTAAAAAATAAAAAAAAAACAAATATTTTAACTTTGCGCTCGAAAAGTTTTTAGATATAATGAATATACATTTTGGTCTTTTATCGCGCAGTAAATACATTTGGTCAAAAAGTTTTTGTGCTGTTTTAATTCATTATTTTCTCCAAGGAACACTGTTTTCGCTATTATGTTATACCCTCACGCAACAATTGTGAGCAGCATCATATGTTTCGGCGCTTCTATATAATAAGTACTATCTGATTAAGTGGTTTCAACTATATTACAAGACAGCATATTTCAGAACCAAAATGTAGAATTAGAAAAAGTTCGTTGGACCGCGTTTTCGGCCATAAATTTCGGACAAAGGCGTTTGTAGTAATAAATATGAAATGTAGCTAAATCGATAGCTAGTTTTATTGAAACTTCTCTCAGCGATTTATATCGGAGCCTTTTTTGTTCTAAGCCAGAAAAAATTTTTTGAAGTTGAGCGCGCACCTCAAGCCATGGCTGCCCCGTACTGCTGCTGCACTTCTCGACATGCTTTCACCGATTCCCGAGAGTCATACGCAACGCGGGAAGCCCGCTGCGGCAAACATTAAAGAGATAAGAGTGCTCCAGGGGGCTCTGTGTCTGCTACGAAGCATGTGCGTGGCCGCATGAAAAGTAAAAGTCATTCCACAGCGCCATGAACCGTCGCGACTGCTTAATCGCAGTGTCTGAGTACGCATGACGTAGAAAACGAAGTTATGTCGTCACCACAGCTACATGGGCCGATCGCTAGGCAGTTCAAAAGCGGTGCTCTGATAGCGGCAACAGGGCGGCTTTACTATGCGCTCCGCGCTGCACCGTACTACGTAAGACATCGGCTACTTCGTGACTTCAGCAGTGGGGACAGAGGCAACAGAGGCACCTACGCAAGCAAGTCAATATGCGGCCTTTGAAAATCGTCGTTGAGGTGAGCCACCATATTTCAGTTATCCTGAGGCTAGAAGAGTAATCTAGACTATGGATGAAACGGTAATTGCACGAGGCTGTGTTCCTTGCGACGCGACGTCGCCTGGCGCGGGTGTGCCGCTGGCAAATCTGCACGAAGCGAAAAGCCTTGGCTGCAGAACAGCGCGTTTTCATTGTAGCATCGGTTGATGCCACGTCAGCATTCAGTCGCCTCGCGTTATCGACAATTTATGACTCCTCGCGCACCCCATTTTTAAGACTAAACAGTGTAAAGATTGGTCAGAAGGATGATCAAAATCACTGTTTGATAGTACACAAACGCAGTGGCGGTAAACTATATTTTATGGTGCTGATACTAGTAAGAACTGATCGAGATATAGGCCACAACATCGTTTCTTTTCTACTAGCCGCCGCAGTGGCTCAGTGTTTATGATGCTCAGCTGCTGACCCGACAGACGCGGGCTCGATCCCGGCCGCGGCGATCGCATTTCGATGGAGGCGAAATGCTAAGTCCCCTGTGCACTGCGATGCCAGTGCAGGGTAAAGAAACCCAGGTAGTCGAAATCCCGGAGCCCTCCACTACGGCTTCTTTCATAGCCCGAGTCGCTTTGGGACGGTAAACCCCATAAACCAAACTATCTGTTTCTACTACTTCTACCAGGCAGTTACTGTTTATATGCATGGCTCGTGACAGCGCTTCCACTAGTCTGTCCGACGACAAAGCGAGCGTTGGCAGCATGGAGCTGGTCAGCAGCTCCTTCGTTGATACCAGCGCTATAAATAACATATGGTCGCAAAATAACTAGACAGTAAGCTACGCGGCCGTAAAGCTTCCCGATATTAGCTAGTCTGGCGAGCTGCTTGCAGGCAATAGGCTAATTTTTCTGCAGGCCCAGAAACTGACCGGAGCGATGAGCGACAGTGCTTATGCGGCTGCCATCCCACCGCGTGATGGCGTAGTGCAGAGTATCGCCACGGCCGTGTTCTATAGGGGAACCTGCGCTGCCAAGGTGGCACTGCACTTGTTCCATTCGGTGACTCAAAACTGCCTTTGTCAGTCGTTTGGGCCGCTGCAAACGCGAGAACACATTCTGCGCGATTAGATACCCGCGTTTGGCCGACAGCATTCATTGCCTAGCTTCTCTCGGCGTAGCCCAGATAGCTGACGCACGGCACGTCCGCCTTCGACAGAGCGCGAAGGCTCACGCCAATAAGCGCCTGAAGGTGGCGCGGAAAAGTACTAAGGGTACTACCCAAAACTGCTTACTCTTCTCGCGAGACAGTGTGTTATGGCGCTGCATTCGGCACCGGAAACTTCAGCCCAAGTTCCCCTAGTGGCAGTACAAGACAACTGGGCTCGAGGTGCCGCGCTCAAATTCAAACATTTTTCTCGCTTAAAACAAAAAAGGCTTCGATAAAAATCGCTGAGAGAAGTTTAAATGAAACTAGCTATAAATTGGTCTACATTTTATATTTTTACTAGGAACGCCTCTGTACGAGATTTATGGCCGCATACGCGCCACAACACACTTTTACTAAGTTCGACATCTTTTTTCTAAAATATATTGTGTTGTAATATAGTTGAAACCATTTCATGAGATAGTACAAAAATATAAAAAAGCGCCGAAGCGTATGGTGATGCTCACAAACGTTGCAAAACAGTATAGAAATAATAGCGAAATATCTATTTCTTGGGGAAAAATGATGAATTAAAACAGCGCAAAAACTTCCTGCTAATTTTTTTTTTTGCTGCGCAATAGAAAACGACAATGTATATGCATTATCTCTCAAAACTTTTCGAGCACAAAGGTAAAATATTTGGTTTTTGTTAATTTTTAGTGAGACCAACTTTTGCAATGCTCAGAGAAATTCAAAAGGCTGTCACATGACCAGGAAATTTTTTTTTCCAAAATTGACTAAGGGTAACTTCTTTAGACCGTTCAATTTAGAGCCACAAATTTTATGTTCAAGATCGGAGGTGGTCGAGCGCAAACTCTGGTACATTTGGCATGGTACGCCCCATATTCTATAAGTTCGAAACATTTTTTTCTAGCCTTGCCTCGCGAGACATGATAAAGACATGACACAATAAAAACTCACAGGCCAGAAGCAAGAAAATGTTGTAGGCAGCGATACAAAGATGTGCTCCTGAAATTTTCGCGTCATCAAGTTCTGATTGTGCTTATAAACTAACTGGCTACAACCGCCAAGCTCTTGCGCCGAGAATGTGCAGAATGGCAGAACGAGTTCCAAGAAACAGAGTGCGGGGAGCACAGGACGACTTTGATTCACTCGGCATCAGAAATGGCGTTAGAGCCGACCTATGCTGGATGCATGCACGGTTCGCCTGACTTCCTAGGCGTGCAGCAGACGGCGACAAAGCACGCATGCGGAGAGGAACGGCTCGAGGCGGAGCGTTAGTTTCCCTTTTTGCGCTCGCCACGCTGTATCGGTCCGTTAAGACGGTGCACAGACAAGAGCAATTTCCTGCCGTGGGACCGGTCTCATCGAAGCGCGCGCGAGAGCAGCGCAGTCGACCGCGCGAGCTTTTCGTGCGCGCAGCTGAGACGCACGGAGGGGCGAATTCGTTTCCAGCCAATCGTGGCAGATTTATCTTCTCCGGAATCCAGCGGCGGGAATTGGCTGCAGCGCGCCCTGATTACCGCGAAGGCAGAAATCCTTCTCCGGTGGTGGCCTGCCATCAACGACCGAGAAGACGTTTAGAGCTGAGCAAGCCCCCAAAACCGGCTGGACGTCGTCGTCCGGCATTTCCCAACCGCCGTAATAAAGCTGCGGTCGTCATGTGTGCAGCAGCGTTTTGGAGTGAGGGAGGGGGAGGGAGGGGGGCTAGGTAGGCGAAACGGACGGCTTACGTTTCCAGGACGGCTGTACTACATGCGGCGCTATTCGTATTCGGGGCGCCAAGTGTGCCACTTCGGTAGGTAAAGGAGGGGGGGGGGGTGGTTGTTAGCAGCTGCAAACTTGTGGCCCCAGGGCAGAAAAGTGAGAGCGAGAGCTGTGAATTTCGTCACCTAGTGCAGACTGAGTCCCCAAGGTATGTCTCGCGCTGGCATCCCTTGACGTCTGCCACTACGATGACGGCGCGGTATTTATGTTGCGACGGTCCGGTTTGAGCGGTAATCATTGCCGCAACAGCCGTCTGCTGTTACAGCGCAATTGGGTAGAGAAGCCTCCAGAAGGTGTGTCTCGATGTCGTGTCTTGAAGCAGAACCAATTCATGGGCGAGCTCAGGGAATCTATAGTGCCTCCCTTGAGTGTGCTGCGCCGAGATCACGCTTGGCTGTTTTTTCTTTCATTATCTAAACGCACTGGCTACAGCGGGCATATTTCGTGAAGAACGCGGGATCAATACAGGGCCTTACAGGACAGCACGCGTCGGAACGGCGGGTGTGAAATGGCTCGGAGCCTTTCATCTCCTTCTGTTTATAGCCTTCGCGGTGGCTCAATGGTTATGGTTCTGGGCTGCTGACTCGAAAGACGCGAACTCGATCCCGGCCGCGGTGGTCGCATTTTGATGGAGCCGAAACGCTAGAGGCCTGTGTACTGCGCGATGTCAGGTGGTCGAAATTATCCGCAGCCCTCCACTACGGTGCGCCTCATAGCCTGAGTCGCCTTGGGACGTTAAACCCCCATAAACCGTAAACCTAACCTTTTGTTTAATATTTTCGTGTTTGTTGAGTACTATTTTTCTTACAACGCCGCTTTTCCTTCGGGCAGTAATGCCTCAAAGCGCGGCGAGGCAACACCCGTATCATTTTTTTAGCATTCGACGCTTACCGTACTTTTGCGCTTACCTGACCCGCTGAACGATGCCATGCTGCGCGATGCGCACGGCTCAATGCGCCATGATGCGTCTCGACATAGTTGCCTAACTGATTGCAGTTCTCCTCGTTCTCCAACCTCCTCACTACACACGGCCCACTGCGAGGGCACTCGGGTTCTCTGGTTCCAAGTGCAATTTATTTACTTTTATTCCGAGCGCGGCCGCTTGGCTAAAAAATTGTTTAGCATTGCGCTTGGTGTTCTCGACGGTATTGAGGTCACGCTGGTTTCAGAGGGCCAAGTGGCGGAAAAGAATGCGCTGACCAGAAGGCAGCCATCAGCGGAACCTTCGGGACGGTGTGTGCCTTTTCCACAAGACATGACTGTTATGCAAGGAAGGGTCTTTGCCCGCGTGCTTGTGAGATGTGCGGCGAAGCATTCTCTAAAGGGCACTGCCGACGAAATCACCGCCGTGCGTGTGGTTTTAAAGCGACCCGTACCGGCTTCACTACTCAGAAAACAGAACTAAATAATCTCAATAGGTACCCTCCAATCCTGTACGAGGTTGTTCCGCTGAGGTCAGTTTTCTAGGCTCCGCAGGCCACTGTGGTCTGCGGGAGAAAATGGTGGTTGGGTCGTTAAATCCCCATAAACCATGAACCAGAAAATGGTGGGCTTTGGAAATGCATAAATTTCCGGCTAATGTAGCGTGGCCGAAAGTTTACGAGACACGAGTGTGCGAGAAAAAAATATTTCGGCGGAGTCACGTAATCCAGTGACCTGAAATGTTTCAAGGTATGAGGGTATGTGCGTGTTCTATGCGCTAGACACAACAATACGCGACAGGGTCGCGAGGCAGACCTACAATACACTGTTTTTTTTCTTCCCGAGAGTACACGCACCGTAAACTTCTGATCGCGATAATATACACATGTATTCGATCACGTGGTGGGTGGTTTGTGCGCACGTTAAAGGCACCTACAACTCAAACTGGCGGCACACCAAAAGCCGGCTACGTTTTCTTCGGTTTGCACAGTGGCAACAAAGCGTGCTGGCACGCGAGAGTTGGAACCAGTGTTGCGTACTGCTATAGCGAAGCAACGGGTATAACGCAGAAATTTCGGGGCCTCTGTGGACTGTGTCATAACGAAGCTCAACGTATGTGTAGTTAACGCCCGAAAACTGGCGGGGGCTGTCTTACGTACTCGCCGCTGTGAAGGTCTAGGTGTTTATTTCGAACTCCGAGGGATTTTAAAACTACGCTAACATCACACAGTGCACTGTTGTTTTCGCATATTTTCAGCCGTCAAAATTCAGCTGAGTCATTTCTGAACGCGACAGCTCCATTGCTGCCGCGGCGGGTCTCGTCGGACGATGACACTGTGTAATGTAATCCTACAGTCGTTCCTTGTCTTGATATTTTTGAACTTTTTCTTGCATGGTTTTTACGATAGTTAAGCTATCGTTCTCAATAAATTTGTATTAATGCCGCATTGGAAGTTAAATACTAGATAGATAACTATTTAACTTCCTACTCTCGGAAGTTAAATACTATTTCCCTATAAGAGCGTAGGCGTAAAAGTTTAACGACCGGCTTGAACATAAGGGATAGTTTCGTGCATAGTGTTTCGTGCGCTTCACACAGGTACTTGCTACTTGATAAAAAAAATATTGTGTTGGTTTCACGCGTCTGAAATAAGCAACTAATAAATAACAACACATTGCTTGTTTTAATAACATTTATTTTGGGCGATGATGGTTATAAAAACAACGGGTAATGTTCCCGTACTTTGGGAAGGGAAATACGACGTATATAACGTTGCGCGAAAGCAGCTCGTTATATCTGAAGAGCGAACTGCAGAAAGATAACTAGTGCACCAAATAAAAGTTTAACAAAGCCAGACACTGCGCTCAGGCAGGTTTGCCCAACCTCTGCTCAAAACTAAGTGCGACAGTGGGGTGAAGAGTTTCCTTTTGCATCGGCTGTTCTGACGCACTGTAGGGTCGAATTGGTACGCAGTGAAACGTGATGACCCGCTAGAAGTCGTGTATAATGAGCGAAACACAAAACAACAGTTAAGCAAAAATTACTGATGTTAATTTACTCGTCCATCGGGGATCTTTTAATCTTATTTATGTCAAGGGCAGAAAGATGCACCTCTGACAGGTGCACCTCTGACAAGAAAGGCTTATGAGGTACAAAGGGGGAATTGTAGTTAATTAGCTCTTTCTCTATACCACGCCCACTGACCATTGTAAGCCCGCTAACGATGGATGTGGACGCCAGTTTCAAATTCTTCCACGCCGTTCTTGAACATGCTGAGCTATTTACCTTCAGGCCAGAAATCTAAATAAATTTTCTCTTTATTTTTTTTTCCCCTAGCGGCGTTGATTTTGAGCCGCTTGTGAAAACAGCAGAGCGTAGATGTTGAAAATGGCCGCCGCTACTAGGGTGGTGCGCGACTAGTTGAAACTTAGCAAATCTCGTGATTCAGCTGCGTCCACGATTGATTTTGTCGACGATCTAGCTTATAATACCGTATTATCTGGCTTTAAAGGGCGAAGACCCGAGGAACTACCCAGAGCATCAATTGCAACGTCTTGGTTAGTTTCTTATTTAAGCTAGTTTTACTCAATTAGGGGGCCGTTTTCAAAAGGGTATCGATGTTACCGATGTTATTTGTCTCATATGTGGGGATTCCGCATCATTTGGATAGGATTTGATACCACTGTTTTGCCTAATGGCGTGACCGACTAATAGGGACTGAAGTGATTGTTATCAAGCCAGAAAATGGTGCAAGCTGGAACTTTGATTTTTCGGAAGCATCTGTTACTGGTTAGTCAGACATACTGTACATTCTAAATTTTCTTAATTTTTCTTTTTGGATAAAAGCGTATCTTTGCAAGTTTTGTTCAAGTTTTATTGACAAAGCTTGACTTTGACTAATCAAACTGGTTATAAGACATGAAACACTTCAACAAAGTATATATTATTAAAAGCGTGTTTAAGTGGCCTCATTTTGCTGCGTTGCAATAAATTGTAATCCTCATATTTCTTGGACAAAAAATATTTCCCAAAACTCACAGAATAAGGTCACTTTTTTCACGGTAGGGAAACAAGAAGGGAAAGAAAGGTGATCGCAGATACTTTGCTTTTCTTACTTTTATTACTAACCTCCGCAACAGAGTAAACAGTCTCTGGCTTTTTTTTTTTCTACCTGCTCAAAAAGCTGACCAGCATGAGTTGTACACAAAAACGAGCTTGCCTTGTTTAGTTCAGTTGCTTTCATGTGCTCTTTGAAGTGAAATACTGAGAATGAACGGTGTACTGGATTTCCTGAGAGGCAACAAGAGTTTTTTTTTTTTTTAAGGAGCGATAACTTGAAAAGCTGGCCACAGATCTTGAAGCTCTTGTGCTGGAAATGTTTCAGAATAAAATTATTGTCACGAAACAGGAGTACCTATGTTTCATTATGTTCTTCGTAATTTACGGGAGGTGCACGTCGGTCAAAAGTTTCCAGGCCACAGAGTCTGCTTTCGAGCGCTATACTCAGGCAGTTGCGACATCCCCTAAGCCCAAAATATCTATAGCGGATAGGACAAGTATCATTCTCACCTGTGAGGACCTAGATAACTTAATGCTATCACAAGTAACAGGATATGCCGCTGAAAAGCAGACCTTGTGGCCTGGGGACTTTTGACCAACCCTGCACCTAGAAATCAAGAAGAATAAATGGGCTTGGGCAGGGCACAAATGCTTGCGTGCCATCTATTAAGTTCTGCAATCTTAAAAAACAAAAAAGGTTGGAACCTAGTCAAACTGAATAAGAGCCTTAGAAAGGTGAAGTAAACATCCTCGGTACATTTTTGTGCGTAAAGAGAACGCCTGTCATCATGCCAGCCTGAAAACACAAGGTGTATTTGCGTAATTCAATTGTCTTGCAATTCCAATTGCTTCTTACATTCTTGACATCCCCATCTTTCCCATTCATTGGGGTATGTTCTCGGGGGAGGCAGATTTTCGAAGGGCAAGGCCGTCGTTCGTTGGTCGAAAACATGGTTGCGTGGGAGCCCAATCTCGTACAAGAAAGGCGCGCATTACTCTGTTTCCCACTGGCGTAAAGCCGCAGGGTTGGGCAGCGATAGCATTAAAAAAATAACACACTTCTAGGACACAAGTGGCAGCACTTCGTACGAATTTAATGTTTTTTTTTATATACTGAAAGGTACTCGTGAAAATAAATGAGCGGCATTAATTTCTGGGCGAGCTGCGGGTAATTACAGGGAAGGATACTAAGAAACGCATGGCTGTACGTCTGCGCAACACTTACAACAACAACAAAAAAAACAGAGTATATTATCGCAAGAATGGTTGCTTCGTGAATATTTACGGCAGCAAAACTGAGCTTGCGGAATCCAGGAATATCAACAATTCGTTTTTACCGGTCCTCATTGAACAAATATTCTAAGATACGTTGTTTTGATATTGTAGCAAAACGTGTATTTTCCACCCATGATAGCTGACGGAAAAGAACAATTTCAAACTTCCATCTTTTTGCCTTGTTGGAAGAAGAAAAGTAAGAAAGCAATAAAAAGGCGATGCGAAACACACTAGAGTATATAGAGAGGTCTAAAGTCTGCATCCGGGATCTGGAACACCTGTCGCTCGGTGAAGTTGTCCCTTGCCTATAGACATCGGCTTTCTTCAACGCGATTCGGCGGGCTCAGGATGATTCGAAGATATGCAGGACTCAGAGCGCGCGTTTACATGAACCCAACACGGCCGGGTTGAGTCGAGTTATCGGGTCGAAAGCCGCTTACTGGGTTCATGTAAACGCGGGCCAAATCGGGTCCGGAGTCAAGGGGTCGGGTCCAGTCAACTCCGCAGCAAGGGGTGGGTTAATTCACTCGACCCGACCGGCAGTAAGCGTGTAAATGCTGCTGAGTCGAAGAGTCGTGTTAGTGGGATGAGAGATAATAAATGTGAACCTGTTTTTCACTTGCGCCTACGAGATTGCGGTGGCGTGCCGCGATCTTGCAGGCTGCCACTGCCCTCTCCCGCTGCGCTACTCGACGCTTAGTGTCGCAGGAGTCGGACCGCTCTCGACTCGCTAAAGTCAGTTTATGTAAACACGCTCTCGTCAAGTCGAGGTGACCTTGCTCAACCCAACCGCCGATTCGACCCGACGCAGGGGGGTTCATGTAAACATGCAGGGCTATAGCAAGCCACTTCTTGTACACTTTACCATACCACTAGAGTCTCAGCACCGTCATGTAGGCATCTCAAAATCACAGACCTTCCATAAAATGGCTTGCTAGTCTTGCATGCATGGCAACATATAGTATGTCCATGGAATGTGTTCTGCTTGCGTATAAAAACCGGGATCATTATGAAGATTAGTATCTCTATCACTCTTGGTATTATTGCGCACCATTCTTCGAGTGCGGAATAACAGAATATAGAGGCATATTGTTACGGCACACAGTCGCAAGGCGAAGAGGGCGTTGTTTTGTCACTGGGCAGTTGACGACGAGGACGCTGCAGCTAGTGCTTGAGTGACTTGGTGTTTGGTGGGCCTTCTGTCTGCGGCCTGTCGCGCCTGCTGCTGGACTAACCGCCCGTAATAATATGCTGGGACACAAGATGTGGGAAGAATGGACCACCTCCGCTAGACAAGCCATCACCATTCTATCGACAGCCTGCCTTCATCAAGCGGACTCAAGCCGCCCTCCCCGACTACAAAATATGGGTGTTAATTACGACACGAAGAGGCCGGAAAAGGCGCATGCCTCCACAAATAAAACTCTTTTTCTCGTGGTCTCCCGTGAAGATGATCCTATGTTGTTATTTATTATTATTGTGCACTGCTCCACGTCATCCGTGCCTATTATCCCTGCGTGTTTTGTGCCCCGCAGTCAAGATGCACACAGTGCAACTAACCCAAACCCGACTTTCGATTTGTTTTTAGAAAGCTATCCCAGATAAAATGCGTCTCCGATGGCTGAGGGGGCACCTACAGCATTTGTACTGAATCACTGAATATTTCACGGCGTCCCTCATAGCCTGAGTCGCTCTGGGACGTTAAACCACCATAAACCATTTTTATGACCGCAGTTTACTTTAGAAGCGAAAATAAAAAGCTTTTTACGTGCAAGGCACTTGCTATTCCTCGTCTGTTCGTGCCGATTTGTTGACTTTTCCTTATGCCGTTTACTGATAGTTCACGCACGGCACTTTTGTCATCGTGAAAAAAAAAGATGAAAGTTAAGCGCAAAACGAGCACGAGCGATCGTCGGAAGAAGAAGAACGGCGCGGGGCTTGGCACGATCTGAGCGTGGTCGGGAGGCACGAGCTGCATCAGCGATCTGGTCCCGCACAGCTTCCAGCGTCGTCCTGTTCCAAGTCAGAGGCGCCGACTTGAAGGCACCGAGCAACATTCGCGAGGCCGAGGACTCATCGAACCGTTGTTTCTCCCCGGCCACCGGTCTTCTCGTCGCGAGGCACCCGGTCGAGATCCATGGCAGCGCAGGGACCTGCTGGGCGGTTCGACAAGGCACGGAACTTGGTACAAACCGGCGATGAGCTGCCCAACGCCGGCGAGGACGAAGAAATGATCGAGGTTCCCGACAAGCGCAGGCGCAAGAAGAACCGCAAGAAGGAGCGGCGGCGTCGCGAGCGCAAGGACAAGCGGAAGAAGGACAAGGGGCCATTGTACGACGAAGATGACGAAGGCCTGGAAGGCAGGTTCGACCGCTCGCCCAGGGAATACGAGCAGGAGACCGAGGTGGCGTGGTCGCCGACCGCTCCGCTCAGGCCAGCCGTGCAAGAGAAACAGGAACCCGGCCTCGAGGTCTACTACGAAATGATGGACGAAGAGCTGGAAGGCCTGCGCGACACCATCGGGTGGCACGAGCGGCAGCTGGTGGACTTCGCAGCTCCACTCATTTCCCGCATACCGCAGCCACCGCAGCCCTACATCACGAACCTCTGCTGCTGCACCAAGTGTTGCGGACGCTGCTGCGACGTCTACGGCCACAAGAAGGACGAGCACCTCCGTCCCTTCACGGTGGACGTCGGCACGGACTCAATGGAATCAGACTTGCTCGAGGAAGAGGCGAGGAAGAAATTCCGCAGGCGGAGGGGCTTCGTGGCAGACATGGACCCAGACACGACCGGTTTCGGCGACGAAACGTCCCTGACAAAGTTGGGGAAAGGATCCAAGTTCAAATACGAGACCCAGGACAAGGACACCGACTCTGACAGTTCTGACGATGTGACGAAAAAGAACCAACTGAAAGGATCGAAACGCCACGTTTCGGCGGCCAGGCTAGTGCGCAAGAAATCTGAAGATCTCAGGCGTGTTCCCATAAAACTAAGCGTCGGATCGAAGACAGCTGCAGATGCGGCACCCGGCGAGCTCATCCGCAAAGCGAAACTGTCCCGTAAGTCCTCAGTTAAACATAGTAGGCTAACGACCAACCTGCTGGGAAAATCTCATGGGAGACAAACGCCGCGGGCTTCCGCTCAGTTTAATTTACATGATGGAGCAACTCTACTAGATTCGGCTTCTACCTCAAGAGACAGCTCTCCCTTAGAAAGATCGCTGTTTCTGGATGACTTCGACGCCAGGAGCGTACTCCCAGAAGGCTCGTCAGGCGGACGTGAAAACCGTGGAATTTCATTCGTTCGCTGGCAGCCGCCTGAGAGCGACTACGATCCATTCTCCTTCCAGACACCGAATGCTTCCCGAAACATTGAAGACTGGCCTGTGGGGCGCTCTGAGTTCCTATACTACACTGAGCAGCCCGCCTGTCCAGAAGGCAACGCCCTGCTTCGCAGCGTCCAGTCTTTGCCTACCAACGTTTACTCCATGAGAATTGCCCCCGACGTGCCCGCCAGCTATGCTCGACAAGGACAGTTAAACGAGTGGCCCCCCTTTCGACCAGAGCCACCTCCACCCAGCCAGGAAAGACGCGTCTCTCCACTTGCGGCCGCCGCCTACGACCTCTCGGGCAAGGCCACGGCAATAACTAGGCAGGCGAAGGAGGCCCTGGACGCAGCCAAAGTGCTAAAGAGGGCCTCCGACGACGCGCTTCAAGTGGCGATGAGAAATCAGCATTTCGATGGCCGATCTTCTGAGGAGGTTTCTTTGAGCTTCTCGGAACGTGACTCAACCGAGAGCTTCAGACCTGTCAGTCGTCCAGCCATGCCACCATCCCTCCGGGCAGAACTGTCGCCGCCGCAACCAATGTCGCTGCAGCAACAGGATCAGCAATTACCCGAAAGTCGCCCAGTAGCGAAGTCGATTCTCAAAACCCCTACTTCGCCCGCAAGGTCAGTTTCGTTAAGAAATGTAAGTTCTGAAAGAAGTTTTGAGCGCACGTCCAGCGAAGAGGACCGATCTTTTATGAAGCAGTCGCCGTCGCTGGCGACAGGGCCGAAAATTAAGATCAAGCCTCCTGAGGCTGAAAGCGGTGGCGAGGCTTCAAAGCCGGAAGGCCGACCGCGGGCGCGCTTCGCGGATACTGCGGCGGAACCGGCACCTAAAAAGACTGGGGTTCGCCGTAGAGGAAGCGTGTTCGTCCGCGGGAGCCTCTTTACTGACGATGATGACGAAGAGGAGAAGAAACCCTCTCCCACAAAGACTCCCCAGGATGACGTTGCGGCGAAGAAAGCAACTCCCAGCGGCCAAGACGGGCCTCAACCGAGTGGCGGCGATACTCTTGAGCGCTTAAAACACTCAATCTCTAGCCTAGCGAGCTTTCAGATCAAGAAACCGGAAACAGACGCGGAAACAGAGAAAAAGTTGGATGTCATAAGCGCTCCTGGCACGGGTCAAGATGCAGCTAACGTCTCCGTGAAAAGAGTAGGTACCTTCGGTGCCACCGACAGTCAGAATGCGCTAGCTATTACGGACAGGACGCGAGAGCCCCAAACTCCAATGGAGACTGGGAAAGAGCCATCGACTGCCGCCCACGAGGGTAAGGGAAAGGTCGAAAGTGCTCTCGTTATGGGTGCTTGGAGGAAACAGGACGTGGTGACTGTCTGCGACAAGTCGACCTGCATAACTCTGGATAGGGCCACCGCAACACCATCGCAGTGGATGCAACCTCAGCTGTGCCCTCAAGTGCCCCCGATACCATGTAGGTGTCTGTCAGCGCTCAGTTGCCTGTCCCCGTGCTCCCTGTGTGCGGGAGAGGAAGACTCCCTATGGTCCGACACGTTTATGACGCCACGCAGCATGACAAGTGCCACCAGTGCTTCCCAGACAATTGGTATCGGCGGAAAATACAGCAGGAAGTCGTCTGAGGCCATGCTGGTAACTGACGCCGAAAGCAAGGGCGGTGCCTCGGCGAAAAAGCGCAGGACTTCGAAGCAAGGAGAGAAGTTCAAAGGGAAAAAGTCAACAGAACGTCGGCGCAGCTCTTTGAAGATGAAGCAGGGGGCCGACGCTACGCAAAATGTAGCTGACCTCGATAAGGGCAACGACATCGTGACAGCAATGCTGTCGGACACCCTGTTGGACGTTGGACCTGGGCAAGGCGCACCAGCCAAAAAGCAACCTGCAGCGACGAAGCAGCGAAAGGGGAGTGATGCGAAGACAGAATTGGAATCTGAGTTCATATCACCTGTGACTGATCGTAATCGACGTCCATCCGATGATAAGAAGCCCAGAAAAGGCTCTGCCACGAGTGAAGACCAACAAGACTACGTCGTTCTTCCCGTAGAGCCGTTACAAGAGTCCGGGGAGACAACACCCGTGGCCCCTGATGCTATGCCGGCACTAACAAAGAATGAGATGCCAGGCGAAGGGGATGATGTAGGTACTGTAATGACACCGCCCGGGTACCAGGAAACTGTCGAAGGTGGCTACCTTGAAGACGAAGATAGAAGGGGATCTGCTGCTGATAATGAACTCGTCGATGGTTATGCGAAGAGGGATAGCCTCGACGGAAGCCCTCCTGATGGGGACAGCACAAAAAAAGCCTTCAGCAAAGAGGCTAGTCATGTTGATGCAGATTTCGAAGCTACTGGTTTAGATGAAGGCGGTCCGGATGCCGATTTTGAAAAGCCAGTTGATGACATTGATGTTGATCGTATTGATGACTTCGGACTCGAAGCCGCCGACGCTGAGAAACACGCCGATGAAGAGGACGCCAAATTTAAGCCCCTAGGGCGGGAAGAAAAGGCCTATGGGCAGGCAGCCGAGGAACCGATGCTTCAACTGCCAGAGGCTGAGGCCCAGCTGGCTGCAGTTGTCTCCATTCCGTTCGAAGGTGACCGAAAATTTTGGGTCTACAAGGACAGTACGATGTCGTTGTACCCAGAAAGCAAAGTCGGCGTTACTACCGCCTTTCTCTGTGCGGGGTGGATTATTCTTCTCTTATATCTCAGTGAAATACATCACGGCTGGTTCGCCATTAGCAGCACAGCATCAACTTCAAAGCCATTGCCTAAATCTCCATCTTCCTCCGCAACGTGGCCCACTTATCCAAGTCCAGGACCTACAGAAATCACAATGGCTCCAACATACCCACCAATGACTAAAACCACCCAGGACATTTCCATCGGAACCAGCGATGTACCGAAAATGGATGCATATTTTTGCGCCACACCACACTGCGAGAAAGAAGCACGGTATCTGTCCAGCTTTCTTCTGGGCGACCCCTGCGAGAACTTTTACGAAAACATCTGCGTCAATCTTAGCAGAACATGGCCGCAACCCTCTCCCGGCTCAGTCGTGTCGACGAGCTCTATGATGGCGCAACAAATCCAGACCATTGCAGAAGAGTACATTGCTGACAACTACAACAGTGACGTCAAGATTGCGAGAGAGCTGCTGTCTGCTTGTCTGACGCTGGAAGAGCCGGACAAGAGGCGAGCGGCCGTAGCCAGCACGGTTAACGAACTTCTCGGCGTGACTTGGCCAATCGACCGGGCCTACGAGGCCCATCTTCCCGATCCGTGGGACGTCGCGGGGCAGCTCGCTCGGGAGCTGAACTTGGAACCGCTTGCCTCCCTGTCCGTCGATGTTCATCCGGAGAAGGCGGGTGCGACGATTATTGGTATCGACGAGCCCAGCCTCTTACACCGACGTAGCGCCGCTGGCACGCAACTGAGCGACCTGATTACCAGCAGCGTGCAAGAAGCTGTCTTTCTGGTGAGACCGGGACCCGACGCCAGTGATATTTCTCGAGCTATAGTGGACACTATGTTCACCATCTGCGATTTGTCTGCGCCGCCGTCCGTGAAGTACTTCGGTTCCGAGAACTATCGCGTCACACCGATCGGAGAACTGGGTTCCGGCATCAGGTCCATGCTGGACACCGTGTTCCTCTCCCACAGTGCACTCGAAGATGGCACAGAAATACTCGTCAAGTCGCCTTCTTACTTCTTGCGATTGCGGGCATCGACTGTGCTTAAGCCACGCGAACTCCTAAACTACATGGGCTACCGCGTGTTCCTTCACTTCGGGGCGTTCGTCTCCTCTTCCGCACTGGAGGAGGTGCACTCCATTTTCACGCATGGCCGCGTAAATACGAGGGAGGGCACCAGACTCGGTCTCTGCTCCCGCGAGGTTGAGCACGTCCTGCCGGCGATGTACACGCGCGCGTTCTTCAAGCGCATACGCAAGACCAGCTTCGACATGGCGCGTGTATGGGCTTCCAAGGTGGAGCACAACTTCCAGCGCAGCCTCTCCAGGCTCCTGTGGTTCCGCGAACGCACTCACGGCGTCTCAGACTCGGTCGACCTGCGTCTGGCCAACCACAAGCTCTCGACGAGTCGGATACAATACTTCTACCCGGCCTGGATCATGAACGACGCCAAATACCGCTTGTACGCGCACGAAATGCAGCAGCGCCTGGAACGCGGGTCGCGCAGCGAGGGCATAGTTAAGTACGTGCGAATTCTGCACGCGGCCCGCTTCGCTGAAAAGATGGGGCTTCTCTCTGGAGGCCCGAGAGGTGCATCTTTTGGGGCGTCCATATTCGATGCGTCACCACAGTACGACGTCCAGAGGAAGAGTCTCTTCGTGCCCGCAGCCGTGGTGAACGTCTCGGTGCCGACCAGCGGGTCACTCTTCGCGCTACACATCGCCCGCTTCGGCGTGCGTCTTATCAGGGGCTTGGTGCCCGCGCTGTATAACGACTTCGTGTTTAGCTACCAGCCGTCGGACGATGCACCGCTATTGTACACGCACGACTACGATCGGCGGCTTCGGGACACGGTGAAATGCCTCGTCGGGGACTACCTCAGGGCGCCGGACATCCTCAAGAGTAGCTTCATGCGCCGAATGAGTGACGTCAGCCCTGCGGGCTTCTCGTTCCTGGAGCAGACGGTGGCGCTGATGCAGTCCTTCTGGGCCTTCGAGGTGAGTGGCGAAGTGCGTTTCTGTTTCCGTGCAGTTCCCTTCAGGGCACTCGTGTTCATGAGGTCTTCAGGAGCTGAGAAGCCCACTTAGGCTCTCCTGAAAGGGATTGGCCGCAAGCTGAAAAGGGCGCGCAGGTTTAAATGCCATTTCGGTTTCTATACGGTGGTGACAATACGTCAATTCTTTGCGCGTTTCCATTCTATGCCTTAAATTCATAGAGTGGCAGGAACTTGTCCGTGCCAAGTCTACGAGTTTAGGTAACAGACAGCTAGCGAGTCTAATCACAATGTGCACAGTTCAGGCTTAACGAAGGCCTCTTATAGGGGTGGTTGGCATAAATGCATTTACAAATAAAACGCCAGGCGGCATGAGGTGACAGGAAATCAGAAACAAGCGCCTTCCAATGCAGGTCTTGTTTGTGCCCTTTCCTGTTTTTTTATCTAGTTTTTTTGCAGCTGTATTCTGAACTGCAGCGCAAAAATGGTGCCATTATGCCATGTCGGGTCAAATTTAACTGCCTGCATGACATTTGGTGAAATGTTTATGGAGTAACACAGGAATAGATCATTCCATTTGATCCATTAGACTTGCTCCATGGTTTCACAACTAAAAGACAAATCGTTCTTAACTGCTGTGTTCCGTCATACAGCTCAAAAGTCTACTACTTACTGTTGTCACGTACTTAGTTTCTAGGTAGTAATGTTTCTTCAATGCTACACCGAGGGCACTTCTGTCCAGTTGTGTTCTTGCAGAAAATCATTCTATAGATCATTCTAAGCCGGTGTAGCCTAACATCAAGGATCCCCGCAAAAAGAAATCAGCTGCCTTAACCGCAGTTTTCTCGCGGAAGCTAGCGATAAGCGACACCTGGGCCGTATTCTATAAGCTGTTCATTTTAAAATGGACATTTCGCGTCCGTCTGGTCCTCTGCGATTGGTCACTCGGATATAACCAGCGGCTTTCAAGCGTCTGTGGAAGGTGATCCTGCCATTGGGCGGTTGGCGACAGCAGCTCACTGCTGGCTGCCATTGGCTGCGATATGCAGCCAACGGTGAGGTCCATACAGTCGCCTTCTATACCAACGACCGGTTCGCTTTCCACAGACGCTTGAAAGCCGCGGGTATATCCGAGTGACCAATGACAGAGGACCAGATGGACGAGAAATGGCCATTTTAAAATGGACAGCCTATAGAATACGACCCCTAGGGTTATACTTTATAAGCGGTCCATTTTCTGTTGTCCATTTCGCGACCATTTGGTGCTGTGTCAGTGGTCGCTTATTCAAATGTCTGGGGCAAGCGACCCGGCCTTTGGATAGTTGACGACCGGACCTAACCATTGGCTTCATATTACAGCTAATGGCAGCCTCAAGGGTCCGCGCCAGAAGGGTCAACGCACCGCAGTTTACTTGCAAAATCGACCGGATTGTGGCGACACCTGTGTTTAATTTTTTTAGCCATTTTCTACCTTTTAAAAGCCGCCTTTTCTGTGATTGTAGTGTCTTTGTCTTTGGAATTCGGTAACCTATCAATATAGGTCTAGTTCAGTTCGTCCTCGGTGTTCCTTTAAGGCATGCAGAGACCAAAAAGTGTTGAAAGGTGTCAACGAGGCAGGGGCGAATTTGACTCACGGTTGCAGGGGGAAGTCTTATTTGAACCACGTATCTCTCGGACCTTTTTTTTGCCGAAAACGTTTGTAGAGCTAAGCTTATCAGCTTAGCGCATGCTTCAGCGAAAGCTGTAATAGATTTAGTTTATTCATGTAACCCTGCACTCTGCCGCGGAGTGGGACCCCAATTAGGTTGCGCATTCCTCAGCCCTCGTCATATCCTTCCACGGTAGCCGCACTCTAAACGCAAAGGTGTGAAAAGGGAGTAAGCTCTCCTTTAAATTACTCCCTATCATGAAAGAGTATGCGCTAGAGGACAGCTTACTGCCTTTTTACTCCCATGGCAGCCACTTCCGGTTGCGCACTCCTCCGTTCTCACCAAAGCCCCCGAAACCACTAGGACACACGTCGCCTCCCACCCTCTCTCTCCTCTTCCCTCTCGCCCCTAAAAGTGAAGAGGAGTATTCTCCTCTCTCCACTCCGTCACCTTCCTACCCATTTAATTTCAGTTCAATGAAAGTCACTAATGAGTTCAAGACCTTACGGATGACGCTGTAGATTCCACGGTAGAGCATAGTCATGCTAAACCAGAGCTATAATAGCTGTTTGCTGAAAAAATTGGACCAAGCATGGTTTTCTACGTAAAATTCTTGCATCTGGTGTCTGTGTGCGCGTGTGCGTGTGTGTGTGTGTGGGGGGGGGGGGGGGTTAGACTGCTTCTTCCGCTCCCCTCTTAAATCCGTTCCTGGGGCGAAGGTGTTTCCCAAGCTAGGGATTCAGGCGTTCAGGAATGCATAGGTGCCCCAACTGCTGATCAAGACTGTATATGGACCTTGAATGACCTTCGACAAAATCGAGCATGGCGGATACATTCTGCAACCTGCTTGTCTTGTTACACTTCTACTCTGTAATCTCACCGGCGTCTGCTTTCTGCATGCCCCTGTAAGTAGAGTTTTTTAAAGGCGTTAGCTCTTACTACTTACGTTTGTGAAGGACGCGTCTGTCTGCAGTGAAGGTCATATTGACCAAAACAGTAACCACGTGACCACACTATATCACAGAGCAACAGTGGGACTTTCTATGCGTTTTATATGTGCCAGTACAGCGGCCATCGAAGTGGGACCCCCCCCCCCCCCTGGACCACCATTTGCATAAAATTTTGGGGCCACCCGTTTGACGCAGAATTTTTGAAGTGATGTGAAATGACTTGGCATGTTCCTGAGGATAAAATTATTCATTGAGATGAAGCCCGGAATTTGTGCGGGATTCGCACCGACGACCTGTCCGCACCCAAACCGTGCATTTCGAGGACCTTCAGACGGCCATTACGGCCAAACCGTTTGTCGCAGGGGGTTCCAGATAGTGTCAAACGATTCGTCGTGTTGTGATGCAGACGTTTATGAAATTAGCCGACATAACGAGGAAGTGTACCGGATACAGCGAAGGTGGCCGAAAATCGCAGTAGTAAAGCAAAATCCTTAAGGCAGATGGTGCTGCTTGTGTCTTAGAAGGTATGTTTGGAATTGGTCTCCTCCACGTTTGCCGAGCACACCGATGTAAACACGAAGCTCCCGTAGCTAACGCTCCTAAGTCGAACACTGAGGCGGAGTTGGCGGAGAATTTTTTTTTTATTGCGCGGAAGGCTTCAACGCTCCTTACCCCAACTTGCTGCCACCGCTCTTTTGCCTCCAGGAGCTCCTGGACGTGAAGCGAGTGTGGCGCTCTGACTTCCGGTTCGCCCTGCTTCCAGACCTGACCGCCGAGCAGCTGTTCTTTGTGTACTATGCGCTCGACAACTGCGAGGCGAGCGACGACGATTATCGGGCGCGTGCGTTTGAGACCCGCTTCGAGCTGCCGCCCGAGGACCGCGTCAACTTCCCTCTTCTCCAGATGGACGCCTTCAAGCGGGCCTTCAGCTGCCGGGGCCGAAGCCCCATGGCCACCGCGCCGCAGTGCTCCGTTGCCTTCTGAGCACTGTGGAGTCGTCCGCTCCGTAGTCGATTGCTGAATGGTTAGGAGCGCGCTGCACTCCGCGATTTCGTCAAAAACACTCAATAATAACGGTGAATAGACAGTCTAACTCTCAGTCGTTTCAGTTCTGAATACGTTACCTCGTTACCATCAAAAGCTTCGTGGATTACAAAAAATTTCCAGGCGTTTTTGTTTTATTTTTGAAAGTGGGCATTTATTTTGTCTGTTTTAAGGTAATGCACCGCTCTCTCATTATTGCGCTTCCTTCACAGTTGCATTGGATTATTATTGTACTTTTGGTGCTCACTTTCCTTTAGTGCTTTAATTGTACCTGAAATGCTGCCTCTCACGATTACTGCTCGTATTAACTTAATACTGCCTCGGATTGTTCTTACCTATATATTCTATTGTATATAGCTAGCTTGACATTGCTGCTATCGTTATCACCCTTTCTTAGTCAACCTCCTCCTGTGTACTATTGCGTAAAAGATACCTGATTAATAAAGCATTATGATAGTGATTCTCAGTAGGTCAGAGAGTTCGCTCAAGTTTGCTGTTATTCATATACTGGCTGCGAATATCCTGTGCATGCCGCCGCGGTGGCTAAGTGGTTATGGTGGTCGGCTGCTTAGCCGAAAGACGTGGGTTCGATCCCGGCCGCGCGGTCGCATTTCGATGGAGACGAAATGCTGGAGACCCGTGTCCTGTGCGATGTCAGTGCCCTTTAGAGAACCCCACGTGGTCGAAGTTATCCGGAACCCTCTACTACGGCGTCACTCATAGCCCGAGTCGCTTTGGGACGTTAAACTCCATAAACCAATCCATTATCCTGTGCTCCGGCCATGGACAGCGAAGCAGTGCTGTACGTGTACCCAGACATATTTATACTTGACGAATTTAGAAATATATTGTACTTGATATTATCGTGCGCTTTGGAGCGCTATGCTATGGCTAGGAATATGAAATCGTCATGTTGACTTCTATTCAGGGACTTAAACATCTTTTTACAATTGTCCGAGAGGCAGATAGTTTCCAGCACAGAATGCAGCCTTATAATTATATTGCCATGACATTTCTTGTCTAAATTACCTGTTACTCTGAGTGCTGTGATGCCGCAATGAATGCCGAGCAGTTGGTCGGGGCGTTGAAATGGTTGTTGTCCGCATCTGAGTGGTGCGGTCGCTGATATCTAACCTCAGTTTGTGCACTTTGTATATGCATGCCAGCGATCACCGCTTCGAAAATATCTCGTATCATATATGACGGTAAAACTTAAAAGTTCGCACCAAAATGATGCGCAGCTTTTACTACTGCTTTGGAGTCTGGTGCCGGTGCGTTAAATGTGAAACAAATGTTTATCCAGATGTTTTTGACACAAATATACCCCCAACTCGCTCTCAAGTACCGCTGAAGGGCATTTCTGTGAATCGTGTGAAAGTACAAAAGTTCACTCTCAAGTTGTCAAGGCAAATTCAACCTTTAATAGCCTCAGTTCAAGAATCCGTAACATGAAGACATCGCCGCGTTAAATGCGCGGCGCCTTGTCTTGTGTCAGCAAAGTGTGTGGTTAGATGTAAACAGAGAAAAGTAGGAGAGCATACATGGGACACAGCTAAACACGCACAGATTTGCAGGGCGCGAGCCTGCGTTAAAAACGGTATAGGAAATGCGTAGACAATGCTATTTGGTAAGATACATTGCGAACGTTGTGTGTCTGTGTGTCGTGTCGTGTTGGAGTTTGTGAGTGTACATGAACTGGCTGATGGCAGAGGAAAGCCAAGAGTGCAGACCTCGCGTTGCTCGTATATTAAGGCAGGCAGACAGGGAGCAGTGAGCAATATTAGTGTGCACTCGGTAATACAGCGAGCAGAGCAACTCGAAACGTTTTTCTTCAGTGTACGGGTCTCTCATGATGACCGAACAGCAAGTTCTGGGTTCTTGTATAGATGTATAACAGTTTTTAAGAGACCCGTCCACTTATGTACAAAAGATGACCCCCGTGCTGTGGCTCGTCTTCTTGCTTCAATTCTGAACACTGCGAAGCAACGCCTGCGAGGTCAACCATTTCTAGCCCTAATTCGACGACACAAAACAGCGCAAATGTAGTGCGGGGCTAGACTTGTTGACTAGCGTGTTCTTTTCTTTGTGCTGTTACTATGTCGTCAGATTATTGCTAGAAAATGTCTCTTCACAACGGTAACAATCTGTCCCAACTTGCTCTCGTTCGAAACAGTCGCTTTTCGAGATCTGGCGCAGGGCGACTCAGTGAAGTTACGTTAAAGGTAGTACATGCGGGTGAATTAAGTGAACAGGGGTCCGGGAGCCAAGGAACAACACGGAAACCGAATTAAAAGTAGCAGGCTGGAGTCTATGAAGGGTAGTGCTAATTTCGACACTCAACATCGTGCTCTCAGGGGAAGCCCTTTCTTAAAGGGGGCGTAAACTGTAACAATACTGCAAACGTTCGGTTCCGCACCCTAATTTAGAAAAAAAAACACCCTGTAGCATGCAGTATTCTCTTCATGCTGCTTGTGTGGTCATTTGTGACATAGTCCGTAGTTCCAGCCAAACTTTTCTTTGCCACTTTTTATCGATCGCACTGGCTGCACACGTCGCGAAAACCTGGAGACAGTTACTTAAATATTTTGCAAACTTAACACACGTTGAAAGCCTCTTAAAACTGTCGTAGAGGCACCGGGGTAGCACTGGGCACACTGCGAGTGCAATATCTGAGGCACAGTGCAGAGCGACACATTCTTGTCGCTAGTGCGCTAGTTACCTCTGTATTTTGCCATCCATCCTCGAGTCAAGTGCTCTCCCATAGTAGCACAGTTTAAGATGGATGACTCGTCTCAATAGGCGCCTCACAGTTTGCTTCACTCTACCGTGTCGCTGATGACATGCAGGCATGAGACACTTCCACGCTTGTAGAGCTTGTCACCATTCCGTCCACATAAATCGTGCAGTGTTTCACCCCAGCTGACGTTGTTCGTAACTGCCGAACCCTTTTTATCGTCACTGTGCGGTGAGAAAGGTCTGTGGGCACTGCAGCATACATCGCTGACAACGTTTCAAAGAAAGGCTGGGAAGTTTTAGGTCTCGCAAGCGCAGATCAAAAAAGATCGGCGAAAACTTAGTCGTTAGAAAACAATTCTATAACTACCGCCTCACTGCCTAATCAGTTCAAAAGGCGACGAGATCACAGTGCGGGGACGAGATCATTTTTGTAAATAAAGGCAGTACTGGTTCACTCGAGTGATTCAGAAGCCCAGAAGTGTCATTGGTGGGCTTGGCCACTCGGTGAGTGCTCAAGTTTAGCAATAGGTGTCTCCGCCCCTCAAAGAATGGTGATCGTTCACAGGAACTCTGGCCCACGGGATCACACTTATCGGTCAGACGTCCGGATTAAAGCAACCCACGAAAACAAGGCGTTCACAGGCGAAAAGCTGTTGAGTGAACTGCCAGCCTTTCGTATTTGACGCATCTGCCTGCGAGCAAGCGGCTTCGACGTCGACTGCGCGCTGTCGTAACGTTGCAATCTCATTTGCAATCTCGTGACGTTGCAATCGCGTTTGTGAGCGCGGATCAAGGGGCGCAGTGACTCCCTCTGGCGTACTTGCTGGACAGTCCACACGCCGAGCGCAATGTTCATCACCCTGGTGACGCGCACACGCCGCCATGTCAGTCCTGACGCCTTAGGGCTTCATTGGGCGAGCAGATTCTTTCCGACCATCTTCTGCTACTCTTTCAGCTGTCCCTTGCGTGCGGCGAGTCGAGCACAGACTGAGGCACGACGCAGACCGTCCTCACACACGCGTAAGGACGGGTGTGGTCCGGCGCTCACTTCTTGCACCACAGGCCGAAGACGCGGACGCAGAGCGCGAGGCAGATGACCTCGATCACCCAGAGGCCGATGACGCCGTAGCACACGAGCAGGTGGATGAGCGAGAAGGTGTACACCGTCTTGTCGCAGTAGTTGTTGGGCTCTCGGAGCAGGGGCTCGTAGCGAGGCCGGTAGATGTGCAGCACCCAGTAGTTGCCCATGCCGAACCAGACGAGCAGGAAGATGGTGAGCGCGTACTCGGTGACCTTGGTCGAGGTGGAGGACCACAGCTCGTCGATGTCGCCGTCGGCCAGCGCGTCGTCGAGCCGCTCGTAGCGGTGCCGCCTCATCTGGTGATAGAGCAGCGTGCCCACTTTGATGAGGCCGAAGGCGCCGCCGATGAGCAAGTACAGCGGGATGTTGGGCTCCTTGGGGCACTCCTGCAGGTACTGGACACCTGCGGCAACGAACAATCAATCAATCAATCAATCAATCAATCAATCAATCAATCAATCAATCAATCAATCAATGAATATATCAAATTAATCAAAATTGATTTCGCTTAGGAATGCCTGTAATGCTTTCCGAAGTTCGACCATCATCACGGTTAATGCAAAGCGCTGTACGGCCGCCGCTGATCTCGCTTTAGCTATACTTTGTGACCAAGAGTGCTTGCATGTGGAACGAGCAGTGGTGCCGATATTGTTTCTTTCCGGGGGTAATTAATTACCGCCTATTCGTTAAGGAAAGCTTCTTGACATGGTGCGAGTTTTAAGTTTTTACCATTTGACAAGTATTCGCCTTATAAAGGGGCAAATCAGTCCGGTAAAATGCCGATTGAGCAGCAGTGCTTCATTTTAATGTGTTAAAGAAAAAACTCGGGGGTCACTTAAGCTCCGCCTTAAGGGTGTGACGCGATAGCGTTAATGGCTCCCTTCAGCGGTATAGGGTCCTCTTTGCATGTCACTTCACAGACACATTCGCTGTCGGACAAGACACACAAGGCCTCCCTTTAACCAAGTTGAAAGAACGTGAAATGGAATTTTCTTTTGATTCCATTTAAGTTACATTACATTCTTACATGCCATAATGACGTTTGGAACAAGTTTTGTCCTTATATTCTCAAGTTATGCGATGTTTTAACCACTTTTCAAGTCCTCCTCTCCACGTGTGATGACACCAACCTTCTTATTTTTTTTTTACCGATCGGCATTTTCTCGCACGCCATTGGCGCTGCCACGTTCTCCACTGAACGAGAGCCTTGAAGCTATCGCGTTGAAATATAAGGCCGCCTTACAGATCACCTTATAGCGATTAAAGAATTAAGTTGGGCTAGTTGGTGCTTTTGATCCACAGACTGCGACATATTGCTAGCGTTAAAATACAAAGGACAAAAAGCAGAAACACACAGGATACACAGGACTGAAGTCTAGCGTCTGTACTGTGTGTTTCTGCTCTTTGTCCTTTGTATTTTAACGCTAGTAATATGTCACAGTCTGTGGACTTAAAGCGATATTCCGAAAGAACATCGAAATACGTCATATCAGCGTCGTATTGGACACCTCGTCTCCATAGTGCTCAGAGCTTCTCGCTTTAGGTCAACTGTACTCAACTGCAACACTTCTAGCATAACATTTTATCGGCGAAACCCGCACTTTCCCAGAGAAAAATGACAGTTGTAAATGCTTAAAAGTTTGCTATCCTTAAATTTTCCATCACAATCGTGGAGTAGGAAAATCATGTGTGTTAGGCTTAAATGAAACCCTCATGGGAGGGTTATTCAATGGAGGTACCCTTTCTAATCTCGTTGATTCTGACAAATGTAGCAAAAGTCGACAAAACCGACGGTCACATTTCTGTATTCCAAAACAACGCTACTGCACAGAAGCTGTTACTTGCCACTTTACTTACCGATTATCATCATCAGCAGGGGCAGAATTGAGAATAACGCCAGAAGCACGGTCACCACCACTGCAACAGAAGAAGTAGAGCACTTCAAATGTGCGACCAATTTTACGTACGAAGAATTCGTGAACATCTACGTCACTCCGAGGTTAATTACACGAAGACGTTTAATTTTATTTGAACCTGTATAATTATGATCTATCGTACTTGTCTCAGCTTGCTTTTTTAGACATTTTAAAAATGTTCGCTGTCTCCTGCGTCGCATTTCACCGCAGTACAGATTTTTTTACAGCTGCTTTGCGGGAAAATACGGCAAATCTTTTTGTTTTGATTTAGCTCTGTTGCTGCGTCGTGCTGAACTTCATTATCCAGTCGTTACTAACAACTTCTTCAAAAGGAACGCTATTACGCTCACAGCTGAGTGTTGACAAAATGTTTGCATCATTGAAGTCACTACTGGCATCTGGTGGGCGACACGTTAACTATTGGCCTGCCCAGAACTGTTGCACATGAACACGCAGCATCTTTTATGGCTGGCTGCAGAGGTTGGCATTGCGCCCGGATGCAGCCTATTGGGAAGGGGGGAGAAAAAGAGAGAAGACGAATCTAATATGTGTTTGCGGGTGAAAAGAGGTGGAGAGAGAAAAACGTATGGGAGAGGGCGCTGATTGGTTGAGGAAACTTATTTCAACGCCTCTCGACTTCACAAATGATACTGCGAAAGCTTATTTGCAGACATAGCCGCAAAATATGGAATACTTTCCTGGAAGCGCAAAAAAAAAATCTCCGTTTTCTTCTTTATGAAAAAAAAAATGATACGCAATAATGAGGTTCATTTCCGGATTCGCATTTTAGTTAGTGATAAAAAATTCTTGTTATTTGGTTATTTTCTTGTTATTTCCAGTTTAACTGTTTCCATAAATTAGATCGAGTGACGACTGATTTATTTATTTTTTTTGTGCTTTGTGATGTCCTTTTGTTTCGCGCCCCTCTGGTTGCGTACCTGCTTTAGAAGTAATTTTTTGCCCGCAAAGCTATCCTAATTCCTCGTTTCTCTCGTTCCTGCGCAGGTTATCCGAGTATAGACACTTCACGAGCCCGACACAGCGAATTTAAAAAAAACCCGCGTACATATATCACCTGTTTTATGTTCTTTATATTTGAAAAATACGAAAGGAAAAAAAAGGGAAATGAAAAAGAACAAGCGGAAACACCGGATAGAGATTGCCTTAGGTAAGGAGTTTGAATTTGTGGGAAATTGCCCAGAGATTGTAGCTCGAAACTCGCTACTTTATTGTGACGCTTGGACAATGGACAGGGGTCTCTCGTTCTGCGACCAAAGGAAACATTTCTGGCTGACAGAAGGCAAGGTTGAAAGCAAGGCTGAAAGCGCGCTATTTATTGCGCAGCACAGCTTGCAGCTACAGAATGTGCAAACTTGAGTGCCTTGAGGTGCCTTTCCCATTTGCTTGAAGTACCGTGGGAACCACAAAGAAGTCGAAGTAAAGCAAAGTACCGCAATGGGGAAGAAAAAAAGATAGCCATCCACATCGGCCCGGTGCTATTGCGAGGTAACGAAAGTAATCACAGCTCGAGAACACTACTTGTAAGTATCGTGCATTTAAAGCGCCCATGTATCGAACTACCACGACAGCAAATAAGCACAATGCTCTGTAAATAGAGGATCGCATTCCGCAAACCTAAGCAATGTTTTGCATGCTCAAAAGTTACGGGTGTGACAATGAGGGATAACTTTTTCGAGCAAGCGTGCATTCACGTTATGACGTATGCGCTCGTTAGTGATTTGGACAAATAGCGTAGTATATTCTGTTTCGGCTCACCATCGCAAGTCCGTCCATATGCCTAAAAAATAAGGCATCAAAAAGTCAGCGATGTAGCATACACTGTTTCCGAAAGCGTAAACGCGTGGAGTTGGAGCCGGTAACTAGCTGTCTCCGGAGCCTGTCGGTATTAAAATAGATGCGGTTGGAGGTTGCGACTTTCTTTATTTACGGACGTCGATGCATTGCGTATGTCATAAGAGCACGGCGCCCGAAGATCGCTTTGTCTCACTTATCCAGGTTCCCGCCGCTTTCTTATGCATGGCCTTGTCCCAAGCAGGTGAACAGAAGCAGAAAATGGAGGAATATGATGTCTGTCTTTGCCACAGGAACGCCGGCTGGTCAATAGCAACGCTCTTCCTGCAGTTGCGTCGTGACTGCAGCCTTTGTGTTAAGGGCGATATTTTTACATTACGCCCAGACAACCACCACGCGATGTGGCATTCGTCACGAACAAAATGCTGTTTTGCTCGGTCTTACAAGATCCGTCAAAAAAAAAAAAGAGCGTTCTAACTTATTCACCGTGTACATTATTCAGTACGGATTTTTTTGTGTGAAAGCCACGAAAAAACCTCCGTGCGATCTGTGCGATTGGATTGTGCGTCAATGTGGACATTATCGAAGTGGTAAAGTGCTATTAAAAGACGTATAATTAATTGAAATTAACTAAACACTGTTTCATATTTTTTAAACAGAATAATTATACTGCGAAATTGAAGGCCATCAACATCGATGTCGAGCTCATTTATTAAAACGTTGTAATAGGCATTGTGGTTCCAGATATCGATCGTCAAAAACACACCTTTAAAAACTCGTTTGGTTGGCTTTCCCACGTTGCACTTTGATTTAATGACGTTGCTGAAATTGTCATTACAGGAAATATCAATTCAGTTCATGTTTTTATGACTGAGAACATGTTTGCGTTCTTTCCGTGATTACATAATGTGCAGCGACGCTATTCGATTTGTGTGCCTTGTGAGAAAGCCAACTTACAGAATCTTTGAACAGCTTTTTAACGTTCGGTATTCAGAAATTCTAAACAATGTGGCCACTTTCAGTGTTGAAGGCTTTCAATTTCACAATATAATATTTGCCCTAAAATTAAAAATGAAATGTTGATTAGCTAATTTAGTCAATCATCGGCTAATTTCTCTTCATCGTGCAAATAACGTCTTGCGGTACAATCCTCGTACAGTCCCATATACAATCCCAGGTACAATCCCAGATACGGAGCGGTAAAATTTCCGGCTATCAAAGAGCGAGCTTTTCTGTCGCTGCATAAAAGCACCTCATCTTCGTCTCATAAATCTACCTGTCCTAAACGTAAAAAATCTCGATACTGCATTTGGCCCTGTCGCTGCAACTGTCTCTTGTTTTTTTCTTTCATTTGACTATATTCGCCCCGCACGAAATTTTAACACCCTCTCTGCATTTTAATGGCGGTTTAATGTCGAGTTCTCCTTTGTCGCTGAAGTGAGCGCAGCCATTCGACGTTAGCTTAGAGTTCCCGACTGTTCCTAACAAACAACCAGAGCATGACTTTTACTGAGTGCCTATATCTGGATTTCGCTAGAGGGTAGGACACAGCTATTCAGGCAGATGGTGATGGCTTCAAAACAGGAGGAAAAACGGTCAGGTTCGATAAAAGTAGGCGGCACAGCCTAAGGAGAGAAATCAAAGCACAGCAGTCTTGTTTTCAATGGAGTAGGAGGAGGAGGAACTTTAATAAAACGGGAGAGGCTGCTCTATTGTTGGCCTGGCATGCTACTCCAGCGTGTGGAGTGGTGCACTGCACGCCACCTGTGTACCTTTGTGAAGAAATCCAACAGTCACTGAAACTGAGGAAAACTGAGGAGAATGTTTTCAAACTTTTTCCTGATTTGTGGTGTTGATGAACGCCACAATTCAAGGGAATATAGAGAATTAG